>JADBJO010000122.1:228419-245919 GCA_016801955.1 Conus betulinus
GCAGCAGTCAGGTAAACTTTTCAACCGGCTTCCGGACGACTACCTTCCGGTTAGCACGGTTGCATGAAAATTTGTGACTGGACGGGAAACGGTCCATCACAGTGTGTTGGTGTGCGTGTGTGTGTGTGTGCGTGTGTTTGTGTTTGTGTGTGTGTGCGTGTGTGTGTGTGTGTGTGTGTGTGTGTATTAAAGTGTGTGTGTGTGTGTGTGTGTGTGTGTGTGTGTGTGTGTGTGTGTGTGTGTGTGTGCTTGCAAGTGAGCGCGCGCGCCCGCATGTGTGTGTATGTTTGTGTGTTATCAATTAATGGCCTAATCTAAAGCCTGGAGATACATGGCCCCCGTTAAAGACTAGCGATCATTTGCTAAAAAAATAATTCTGCATGTCATCGAGGAGCAGTATGAAATTCACTTTGTGAAACAGTTTCCCGAATGATTTTCATTGATTAAAAACAACAGCCTTTGCTCCCTCATTCAGCAACACACAACCCCGAGTCAAGGTCACATGAGCATGACGTCACTGAATCACCCTGTCCGCATGCTTCATCGAAGACACATTACAAAAGAAAGACAACAGCAAAATAAACTGCGATCTCCCGCACATTTACAAAAAAAGCCCTTGCTGGGCTGTATACGAATATACAATAGCACATTAGCAGACACGTGTTCTCTGCATAAAGTACGGACGCATGCAGAAATCGATAAAATGCAGGTTTGATAAACGTCAACATGT
This sequence comes from Conus betulinus, assembly GCA_016801955.1. Lineage (NCBI taxonomy): Eukaryota > Metazoa > Mollusca > Gastropoda > Neogastropoda > Conidae > Conus > Conus betulinus. The sequence goes on from JADBJO010000122.1 coordinate 229,150, forward strand.
TGGTCTGTCGTCAAAGCTCGGTGATCAAAGCAAATTCTAATATATGAGCTGCACTGTAGTTATTAACTAACAGTAATATTACCTTTATGGCTCAGGTGCTCGGCGCGCGCGTGTGTCTGTGTGGGTATGTGTCTGTGTGTATGTGTCTGTGTGTGAGAGCGCGCACGCGTATGGATGTATGCGTGCGTGCGTCTATATATGTGTATCTGTGTGGTGTGTGTGTGTGTGTGTGTGTGTGTGTGTGCAAGTGTGTGTACGCGCATGCGCGCGCTTATGCGTGTGTGTGAGAGAGCGCGTGCATGAATGTATGGATGCGTGCGTGCGTCCATATGTGTGTAGCTCTGTGGTGTGGTGTGCTGTGGTGTGCTCTGTGTGTGTGTGTGTGTGTGAGAGAGAGAGAGAGAGAGAGAGAGAGAGAGAGAGAGAGAGAGAGAAAGAGAGAGCGTTCATGAATGCATGCATACGAGCTTGCGTCCATATGTGTGTATCTGTGTGGTGCGGTGGTGGTGGTGGTGGTGTGTATGTGTGTGTGTGTGTGTGTGTGTGTGTGAGAGAGAGAGAGAGAGAGAGAGAGAGAGAGAGAGAGCGTGCGCGCGTGCATGTCAGGTTATGTGTGGTAACTAGCTTGCTTGTTTGTTATGTTTTGCAGACTAGTAATTCCCTTGGTATATTACATAATTTACAATTTAGAATTGTCAGTGTTCACTATTTCTTATATATTAGTTTAAACTACTGCAGCTGAAGTGGCATCCTTTGGATTTCCACAGAACTATGAGGGGAAAAAATAACCATACATCTGTCGGGACTATCAGGCGATTGATTTCAAAAGCTGGCATACGTAGAATTAAGTTGCTGTACCATATTGAAAGAAAATGTCAAACAGCATTCTCCTATTTTACATCAAGTGTGTGTGTGTGTGTGTGTGTGTGTGTGTGTGTGTGTGTGTGTGTGTGTGTGTGTGTGTGTGTGTGTGTGTGTGTGTGTTGCATGTGTGTGTTTGTGCATGCGTGTGTGCATGAGTGCACGCATGCGTGCGTTTGTGTGTGGGTGCGTACGTGCGTTTGTGTGTGTTTGTGAGTGCGTGTATATATATATATATATATATATATATATATATATATATATATATGCGTGTGTGTGTGTTCTTATATGTGTGTTAGATTGTTCAGAAGTTGTCTTGTTTTAAGAGTTTTGTTTTGTTTTGTTTTCCTTGGTTTACAGTTGCACTAATATGTTATGTGATATGATTTGAAAGTTTTTTTTCAACAAGTTATCAACCTTTACTTTTTTTTTTAATGTTCAAGTTTGATGTGAAGTGTACATGGTGTTGACCTTGCCATTTTGAAAGCCACATTTTTGTGGAGCGACGGGAGACAGGATGAAGATCGGGGGTTAGAGAACTGGGAGGATAATTGTGGTGTGTTTTTCGCACAAGGCAAACAACCTGGTTCAAACGGCGAAAAACTCGTCAGTTACATTATTCATTGTGAAGATCGAGCGGCACGTGCTCTCGAAAAAAAAGTCAGGAGAAACAAAAAGACAAAAAAAAGGAAAAGAAAAAGAGAGACAGGAAAAAGAGAGAGAGAGAGGAGAGAGAAAAGGAGCGGCAACATGCCCTTGCATTAAAGAAAGAGGAAAAATGAAATCAGTAGATTAAAACAGGTGGAGATGGAGGAAGAGGCACGGGAACGAGAATGTCAGAGTGTCTCCAGGTGCAGGCCGAGACTGACCTTACGAAAGCCCAAGCTCAGTCTCTGCTGGGTTCTGAAGAGTCTAAATCTGACCTCCGTTCTCCCAAAGACTGTTCTGTTTAAAATACTTACATCCTTAAACTCCCCGTTGTCACAAACTCTTAACAGTAGTCTAGGGTATTTCAATAATAGAGTCTGTGCAAAATTATTCTTCAAGAATTTGGTTCACCTCTAACAGGTAACAGATTTAAAACAGAGCAGGACAATATTTAAAAAACAACATTCTCACAATTAGGGTGACCACACAAACTTTAAATTTCACAATATTTATTTATCATTAATCTTTTAGCACCCCACCATAACCAAAATAATAAACAAATACTAGCGACCCGGAGTCGCTCTCATCATCATAGCCAACAATATTGTCTTAGAGTCCGAAGATTAAAGTTTTACTTAGCTAATTGTTCTGTAGCGATGCAGTAGTCTCCAGTTCTAGGATGTCTTGAACTCCGATGCAGAACCCATTGTTCACCAGCACACACACACAGTTCCTCCTCCAAGTAGCGTAACTTGAGAACCCTGACTGACTGTAGCGTAGCCGAGACCCACTTCAACGACACCCGCATGGCAGCATCATGAACAGCAACAGCAACAGCAACAGCAAATCTGGAAGCACAGGGGCTTCCTCCATATAGTTTCTATTAAACTTTCTTTTATTTATGGACTAAGCCAATTGTCGGCTCAGTCAACAAAAAAACATGGAAAATACCCAAACCATAACCCATCAACAATCTAATAACCTATTATCCAACAAATCCACTACAAATATTTTACTACATTTTACACATAAATTTAAACATATTTCAATTGACTGTTCAACACAACATAAGCCAGTAACTATCAACCTTTAATTCTTGTTTTTGTTTTATCAATATAAAATAAGTAACCATTAAAATTAGTAAAATTATCTATTATCTTCCTATCCCTTTAACCTTGCTATACTTTCAGTCCTTCCAGTCAACATCAAAACAATAAGACAATACTAGTCTCCAATCTGAATTCCACCATCAAATAACCTGTAAACACAAAATATATTAGGAAAGTCTCAGCAGTCTCTCCAGCAGTGCAGAACCCTTGGTATTCTACAACTTAACTTTAAAATAAAATATATTTAATATTAAAAATCAATTACATATTATCACATTACTAACTGTACAACATGCCCTTCACAAAATTATTCATTCGCACCAATACCAAACCACATACCAACTATTTAACAACTCTTACACTACAATAAAATGTCGTATTTTAATTTAACCACAATTTAAACAAAACCAAACCAACAAAATTTCCTACACTTACCATACTATTCAGTGACAGAACCTTGCTCACATTCACAAGATAGTTATCACAGTACTACTACTGCAAAGCAAAAATATCTGTGTCAAACACACACTTTGGCAAAAGAATTTACTGTACTACTACAGTACAGTAAAGATCTAATGTTTAAATCTTTCAACAAATTAGAAATTGTTGATTCCTTCGTTTCCAGTTCAGTTATTGACTGAACACAGGTCTTCAAATTACATACATTTAACAAAAAAAAATGAATATGACACAAAATTATACTTTCACAAAATCTCCTGTGTCAAAAACACAATCTTGTTCCTACTCTCGCTAGTAGTAAAGGTGTCGTTTGCAAGTCTGACAAACCCTCCTTCCAGGACCATCCTAAATCATAGGGGGAAAAAAGCGTTAACCACAATCAACTAATATTACTGAACCAACACAACTTACCACCTACTACACCCTTATGCTAATCTTACACATGGGACAGGCCATTTATCAATTTTCACCTCGGCGAAATTTGCCGACGACAACTGGAAAATAAAAAAAATTGGACCTGGAAACGGACCTATCAAAATAAAAACTGGATCAGGACTTTGACCCTGACACCCGTGTTTCGGCGAGAGTTTAAGGATGAGATTGACGCTTTTCTCTGTTGTTTTGAATCCTACGCCAATACGTGTGGCTGGCCCAAAGAGAAATGGGTCTTGTACGTTGCGTCCCTTTTCAAAAGAAATGCCCTTACTCTCTGCGATTCTCTGGCTGCTAAGGAATCACTCACCTGGGAAGACTAAAAAGTCGAAACTTTTAAAAAGATTTCAATGTACCACTGAAGGATTCCAAGAAAAGTCGGATCCATGTGTCCGGAGAAAAATGAATCATTTTCCACCATTTTGATCCGCACTTCACAATTTTTTGATCGTCGGGTCGAATTGTCCAATATCTACAAGTATTTCCATTCCCTTCGTGACCTTGTTCTCCGGCAATAATTTTACACAGCGTCTCCAAAGACTTTGCTGTCTTTTTCGAGGAACGTTCTATGGAAAAGTGCTGAAGAAATGTGTCGTCTTGCCAATCAGTACAAAACTGCACTTCGGAAAAGCAGTGTGGCAAAAAAATTTGTGAATTCCGTTTTTGAGGCAAGTGTGTCAGCCAACGATACCCAGCAACGTGGCTTTAATCAAAATCGGAACTTTCAAAATTCTTGTGGCCAGTCATCTTACAATCGTGGCTCTTCGTACTCGGGTTACTCACGTCAGCAGCTTACACCGCCTTCTAACTTTAAGCAACAAAGGTATCAGCAGAAAGGGGCTCGTCTTTTCAGCGTTCACGTATACCTCGTCGTGATCGTGGTTTAGGTCGTGATCGTGGCTTTGGTCGTGATCGTGGCTATGGTTTCAGTCAAGGGTCTGAGAATGTCAGCAATGACTTTCTTAGCTGCTTTTGTGGCTGTGACTTCCACTGTGCCAATGAGTGCCTGCACAGTGCTAAACCTTCAGCTGTTTCTCAAACTTCTCAGACTCTTCCTAAAAGAGCGGAAGCTCATTGTATGGTCTCTTATGTTCTCACAGATGGTCTCTATATTGAGCCTCGCTCAGTCAATGACTTTCAGGCTACTGTCCTCAGGGATGCAGGTTGTGCAGCTGCCGGGGTACGCGAGTCTTGTGTTCGTAAAGACCAGTTCACAGGTGAGACACAAAAGTGTCGTTCGTTTGGTGGTCAGATTGAAGTCTTTCCCCTTGCCTTGGTGGAGGTTTCTACTCCCTACTTTTCGAGTCGGATTAAGGCTTGTGTCACTGATGATCCTGCACTGACTTTATTCTGGGTAACTTGCCTGGTGTAAGGTCTTCCTGTTCAGGATCAGGTGGCTCGTTTGTTCCTTGTCAGCACTCGCCAACAGTCTAAGCTGGACAATCAATCCTATAAACCCTTATCTGTTCCAGACGTGTCGTTGTTGGACGTTACTCCCAGAGACCTTGCTGCTATGCAGAAACGTGATGATTCATTGACACACCTGTTTGCAACAGTTGTTAGTGACTTACCTTTCCCCCCTCACCTCTCCCACCAACACCATCGACACACAAACATTCTTTTTCGTATTCATCCCAAAGATGGTGATGTTTTGAAACAAGTTGTTGTTCCAAAGGATTTGTGGGACATTGTCCTTCATACGGCGCATGATTCGATTTTCGCTGGTTATCGTGGTGTCAAACGCATAGACAACGTGTTCTGCGTTGTTGTTTTTTTTGGCCTTCCGTTTTTCGTTCCGTGTCACATTGTCACTTGTGACATCTGTCAAAAGACAGTCGCTGGAGTCGTGCACCCTGGCACAAAATGCCACCGTTTGGAAAAGGTCGCTGTGGATATCGTTGGAAGTGGAACTTTTGTCTTCAGGCCATCGATGCATCCTCACTATCGTGGATACAGCTAATGTTGTTGTTAATCAATGGCTAGACACTTACGCATTGATTATCGGTATGAGATCCTTCCACTTGACTCACACTTGTTTAGCTATTTTGTGGGATCTTGAAAAGTGTGCACGGTTTTTGACTCACAGGATATTTATTTAAAAACATATCATAGACCTTTAACCTTACTGCAAGTATCCAGGACTAAAAACAGTCGCCTGCCCAGATAGGCTTTGTCCATTCAAGGGTTCAAATTTACTGTTGAACTAGAAAACTAACGTTTTTGCCGATTTGTTGTCCCGCGCCTGAATGTGTGTGTGTGTGTGTGTGTGTGTGTGTGTGTGTGTGTGTGTGTGTGTGTGTGTGTGTGTGCCCCATGCTGTTTTCTTTCTTTGTCGACTTTGATCCTGTTCTATGTCAGTCTATGTCAGGATACTTCCAATGATATGTCCCGGTGCTGCATTTCTATACCATAAAAATTTTACTACTTGCCGGAGGCATGGTCATTTTGTAGTTAGTTTTGTCATACTACTATGCCTCCTATATGGTTTTCAATTATGTCATGATTGATACTATTGATGTTTGCCTGTGTCTTGCTATAGCTGTTTGGATTGATATGGATGATATGGATATGGATATGCTTCACTTTTTCTATGATGAATTCTGCGGTGACGTATCGTTATTTCATGCTTTTGTCACTGTATATGAGTGTGTTTCTTGTCAACGGCCCGATGTTAGGGCCTGTTCTATATGTTTCTGGCCTTTGAAGATTTCCCCCTGGGAAATTCTTTCCCCGGGAGGGGGAGTGTCATGCCTGAGAGAGAGAGAGAGAGAGAGAGAGAGAGAGAGAGAGAGAGAGAGAGAATGCTTCTGTCAACTTTGAACTAGTATTGAAAGCTCATCTTTCCAGGATGCTTGCTCCCCATTGTTTGTTGTTTGTTTATTTGTTTGTTTTGGTTGTTTGTTTGTTTGTTTGTTTGTTTGTTAAGAGTAGTGATTTCTGCTCTTGGGGGAAAAAGGTGATTGCCTTGCACTTTGGCAAAGGCAGTGGACAAGACAGGGCAAAAGGAAAGAAGGGAAAAAGTTCCAACAAAAAGCTTATTGTTGATTCTAGGGTGAGTGTGGGATGTGTGAACTTATTTGATAATTTTCAATACAAGCTTTTGTAGCGGTCTTAAAATTCTAAATCGGTCTTGATCGTGATCGGGATAATTTATAAAATCTACCCTGTTCATACACTCGATACGTAAGATGTGGATCCTGTGATCGATCATATAGTAAGTGTTTCATTTATGTTATTAACATAGTGTCTTCTTCTTGTCTTTCTGGGGAAGGCACCTTGTGTTTGGTGCCCTGGCAGCCCCTTATCGGCCCTTGACATGGTGTCCGCTGCCCCAGATGCAAATAACCCAGATGTTTTTCGGTGACTGAGAGATGGGATTTGTGAACCCATAGCGATTTGTGGAGAGGGGGTGGGGAGCATCTGAGAGACCCTGAAAAAAAAAAATAAGAAAATGGAAAGGCCCGGAAAGAAATTTATTTTTAAGTGTGTGTGTGTGTGGGGGGGGGGGGGGGTGTGTTTAAACGGTATTCTGATTGGTTTTATTGAAAGAAAGCGAGTCAGATGTATGGTTGCGTGCAGGGCGCATGATTGTCTTTGCATGTGAGTGTGTATATAGGGACTGTCGTGAGACAAGAAGAAGAAGAAGAAGAAGAAGATCTCTGGTGTGGATTCAGACCAAGGGATGGACCAAGGATCCATGAATATGATTAGTCAAAACACTTTTATCTGATTTGAAGGAAACCGAGCGGAACGATCAAATGTGGCCTGGTGGCGACCTTGAAAATTATCGATGGGATCCATGGCAGAGACATCTTCTCAATACACGGAATGTTTGACAGGTAAACATTATCATAGTGTCCTTGCTTCATCCACCATTTGCCCCTCATTTCTCTTCTGCGTAACCTTTGTGGTGTGTGTTATTTCACGTGTGAATAGACTAAAGATCAATTGATTGTGGCGGTCTTTTTTTTGTCGTTTTGCTTCCGGGAAGGAGGGTATGCTTTTCAATAGTTAACTATCTATTGAAGTGTGTGTGTGAGCGCGCGCGCGCGCGCGCGCGTCTCGTGTGTGTGTGTGTGTGTGTGTGTGTGTGTGTGTGTGTGTGTGTGTGTGTGTGTGTGTGTGTGTGTGCGTGTGTGTGTGTGTGTGCGTGTGTGTGTGTGTGTTGTGTGGTATGCGCATGTGTGTGTGTGGGGGGGGGGGGGGGTGCGTGTGTGTGCATGTGTGTGTGCATGTGTGTGTGTTCATCATGTGATCGGAAATTGACGGAGCAGTCAACATCAGAGGTAGATTCTGGATCACTACCTTATTTAACCATGAAAATTGCTACATTATTTTCAGTATGATATTACTTTTTCAGACAGGAGGAGGAGGATGGAGAGGGATTAGGATGTAGAACGAGGGGGAGGGAGAAGGGCAGGGTTACTTGTGTAACTTAAGTTGATAATGTTTCGCTGTTGGAGAGGTTTGGGAATCTTTTTCCGACCGAGCTAACTCTGTGTGTGTGTACCTGGTTTACTTCATAGGGATGTGTAAGCCTGATTATTATCAGAGGACTTTCCTGTTGCATTGTTATGAACACACACACACACACACACACACACACACACACACACACACACACACACACACACACACACACACACACACACACACACACACACACACACACACACATCGTTTAGTGGATTATTGAAAATCACAAACACAAACACACACACACACACACACACACACACACACACACACACACACACACACACATACACACACACATGTTTATACACAGAAACACACATTCACACTACATACAAACACACGCACGCGCGCGCACGCACACACACACACACACACACACACACACACACACACACACACACACACACACACACACACACACACGCATGCATGCATGCATGTATGCATGCATACGTACACACAAAGACACGCACACACGCACGCACACACACACACACACACACACACACACACACACACACACACACACACACATGCGCGCGCACACGCACGCGCGCACACACACATAAAACACACACACACACACACACACACACACACACACACACACACACACACACACACACACAGAGCGAGCAGAGAGAGAGAGAGGAAAGAGAGAAAGCCCAAACGCCTTTCGTTCTTTCTTATCCTATAGCTATCCGCACAAGACCAGTGAAGAACCTTCTTCCTTCATTTTTCGAAAACTTAAGCATTTGCATGATAGAAAAAACAAAATTGAAAGGGTCATCCTTTTTGGCGTGAAAGATAGACATAGTGACTGTGAACTGTAATTATGACATCAACTTAATGTTGGTTTGTGAAGGCATCGGAGAGCTGACCACCACCACCCCCCACCCACCCCCTCAAATACACACAGACGCGCGCGCGTGCAGTGAGAGAGAGAGAGAGAGAGAGAGAGAGAGAGAGAGAGAGAGATGGAGGGAGAGAGAGAGAGAGAGCAATAATGAACGACATAGGGAAACAATAACTGTGAACAAAAAGAAATAGTATCTATTCTCCTCTGACTCTACAAAGAATCAATAAGGAACTGGTAACGTTCAACAAGAGAAGTAAGGATTAAGAAAAAGGAAACAACAACAATAAACAACAAAAAAAATAACCATAATCGACTAAAGGAAACAATGGTGGTAAGCAAAAACGAAACAAATAACGATGATAGTTTCCAAGTGAGTGACTGCAGGTGGAAATTGAAACAACATTTAACAAACATTGTTAGTGAGTCCAGTAAACAAAAGAGCCAACGAATGACAACGTCCATCCTGCACCTAATTTGAGGAGATAAGTGATTGCTCGTCTTCGTTTTCATTTCTCCTAAATGTTGTTTACCTTGCCTGAAGAAGACCTAAGAGGTCGAAATGCTTCGTGTTTTGTCTTATTTCTCTGTCCCTTTTGTTTGGCGGAGTCACTAGTAATTCTTTTTGAAAATATCAAGGAACAAAAGGAAGCGATGATCATCGAAAAATGGAAGCACTAAGGATCACCAAAAAAGAGGCAACTATAACGATCATCAAAAGTTATCGAATATGACCAGGGAAAAGAACAATGCTGATCAGTGAAGGGAAAAAACAATGAACAATAAAAATAAGTACTAATGGTCAGCAAAAAGGAATCAATGTTCATCAACAAACGAAACCAGTTTTGACCAGAAAAAGGTACAAATAATGATAACGAATAGATGCAAAAATGATTCATTAACAAAAAGAAAGCAATACTGGTACACAAAAGGACAAAAAAGCAATTTAAAAAAAAGTTGTTTAGGAGGGACAGTAGCAATGATCAAAAACACTTATTAACAAGAAGAAGGGATAATGATGAATAGAAGCAAACTATAATGATCAACAAAAGGATCAGCTAAAGGAGACGTAAGCACACCAGACTTAACATGCAGCGTGAAACCTAATCATGCCATTTATATCCGGCAAACAGATGTATGTCATCAACGGCTTCAGTGTGATTTTTCAGTGAGCATTTACACAAGTCCTGCCTACTGTTAAGATGACAATATTTACTATTTACATAGTGATTGAAATGTAGCTTATTATCAAGGCAAACAAAAACCCGACACGATCGTTATAAACGTTATAAAACTAATGATTTCACATAAAAGAGCGATGGTTTCATGTTCACAGCTAGTTTTATTGATAAACAGTAATTAAAGACTTTTGAAGCTAATAATCCCCCATACATGTGCTTTTCGCGGTTGAGCGGTTTACGGAAGGACTGAAAGTTGAGAGGGTTGTGTATCCTTTAACTACGATGGGAATTTCCACGGGGTATGAACAAACAGCTATAAAATCTTGTCATACATTATTCAGTGGGTCCAAGGTGTATGAAACTGGCCCGGGGAAATTGCCTGATCGGTGGTGCGTGCCGTCTGGAGTGAAGAGAGAGAGAGAGAGAGAGACAGACAGACAGACAGACAGACAGACAGAGACAGAGACAGAGACAGAGAGAGGCAGAGAGAGACAGAGAGAGAGACTGCTGCTAGGAAAGCCATAATTTTGGCGTTTTAAGAATCGACGCTGAAACGTTTACTGAAGTAAAAGAAGAAGAAACACTGTTCATTGCACGGAGTTGATATATTCAGGTCAAAACCTCACATGATCAACGTGAAAATTATTTCCCCACTGTATGGTTGATTCACCTTTGAAATCATTATTTCCTCATCGTATGCTTAATCTACACATGAATTTATTATTTCCCCATTTTATACTCGATCTGCCTGTGAACACGTGCAAACATGTTCTCCCACTATACATTTATCTACGTGTGTGTGTGTGTGTGTGTGTGTGTGTGTGTGTGTGTGTGTGTGTGTGTGTGTGTTGAACAATTTAATAGTGGGGAAAAGACAAGTGCCCGCATACAATTCTTCCGTCATTTTATTAATGACCTGGCAAAGAAAGATTAAAAAAAAAAAAAAACGGGGAGGGGGGGGGGGGAGGAGAGATTCAGAGGGGAAGGAAGATAAACAAAATGAAAACATAACATTAGGGAAATATATCATAAATGTCAAACCCTTTACTAGCTGCATATGAGAACCATTGTAATCCATGTTGAAGATAGATCTGTTGATGTTGCCCGATCCGAGGACTTTCATCCGCTGGATTGGTCCCATCAGAGAAACACCGCTGATTGTGTCCGTGCTCTCTTGGCATCAAATGCAAACACAGTGCAATATATAATTCTGTAGTGTTCTCACCACCAAGAGTTCAAAATTAGAATCAAACAATACCCCAAAGCAGCCAGCTAAGGGGAGAAAAGTAAATCGAAAAGAAAGTGTGGTAAGGAAGTAAGTTGCTGAAAAACTAAAATCATTATATAAACAGTATAAAATTTAGGGGGAATCTTCCAGCGATAATTGAGCATCCATTCAAGGATACAAGGGATGTCAAAAGACATCCAACAATCCGAGAAGTCAGCTCTGCAGTTGAAGAACCCAAGCATTGACAGCAGCTAAGAATTGTACAGAACAGCCTTTACTTGGATCTCCTAAGAGATACAATCCCCCATTGACTGACCAAACAATCTTATGCTGAACAATTTAGTAGTGGGGAGAATAAAAGCAAGTGCATACTTTTAATTCTTCCATCAATACATTAATGACTTGGCAAAATTTTAGAAAAAGGGGGGGGGGGGGGGGAGGAGGATGGGAGTGAAAGGAGGTAAACGAGTGCGTCACATTAGGGAAATATATCATAAATCTTACACCTTTGATAGCAGTATTTGAGAACCATTGTAATCCATCTTAAAGACAGATCAATTCATGTTGCCCAATCCGAGGACTTTTGCCCGCTGGATTGGACCCATCAGAGAGACACCGCTGATAGTGTCTGTGCTCTCTTAGCACCAAATGCATAGATACACCATAGTCTATAATTCTGCGATGTTTCTCACCACCAAGAGTTCAAAATTAGAATCTAACAACACCCCAAAGCAGCCAGCTAAGGGGAGAAAATGCAACGAAAAGAAAGTTTGGTAAGGAAATTAGTTGCTGAAAAACTAAAAATCATTATATAAACAATAGAAAAAAATGTACGGGAAAGAATTTGAGGCTATGCTTGAGGATCCATTCAAGGATGCAAGGGATGTCAAAAGACATCCAACAATCCGAGAAGTCAGCTCTGCAGTTGAAGAACCCAAGCATTGACAACAGCTAAGAATCGTGCAGAACAGCCTTTACTTGGATCTCCTGAGAGATGCAATCTCCCAATGACTGACCAAACAATCTTATGCTGAACAATTTAGTAGTGGGGAAAACAAGTGCAAGCTAACAATTCTTCCATCATTACATCTGGCAAAGATTTTTTAAGGGTGGGGTGGGAGAGAAGGGGAAGGGAGATAAAGAAAATAAGAACATGAAATTAGGGAAACATTAGAAATGTTTAAACCCTTCACTAGCAGCATATGGGAACCATTGTAATTTCTCTTGAAGACAGATATATACAGAGAGAGGGAGATCTAGATATATTTCTAAGTGGAGAGAGAGAGAGAGAGAGAGAGAGAGAGAGAGAGAGAGAGAGAGAGAGAGATCTAAGTATATATATATATACAGAGAGAGAGAGAGAGAGAGAGACAGAGAGAGAGAGAGAGACAGAGACAGAGAGACAGAGAGACACAGAGAGACACAGAGTGGGGGAGGGAGGGAGGGAGCAGCACAGGGGCTTGGTGGAGGTGATTTGATATACATGTTGATTCGTTCATGTTTGAGCATGAGTATTTATATTTCATGGATATGAAATTTCTAGAAATACCACGTCAAGCCCTGGAAAATAGTGTGGACCCGCCCGTCACTTCACAAACCATATGTGTCAGGATAGCTTCCTCTATATATATGTCTGCTAAGTCGTTTTCTATGCAAATGTTTAGATCTATTTCTTGGGGAGAGTCCAGTTAAAAGTCATTGTAGTGTGTTGACAGATTAGGGCCTAGATCTTCAGGACTTGAGTCAGAAGGGGGTTGGTAACCGCCGAGATTATTAGTTTTAGGACTATCTGGAGCCCTTGGAGGCTAAACTAGGTTTAGCAAGGGAAAATCTTTGTACTGTTTGTTGTAAACCTAGGCTTAGTCTCTCAAAAAGTGAGAGTCCAGGTTGTGTTGTTTAGCCTAGGATTCTCTGTAGATTCTAGCAATGGAATCTGAATCCAGACTGGGCAAATGTAAATTCGTCTCAAGAGGGCGGTGTGCTATCCTGTGCTACGCGGGTTGTGCTGTCCTGTGCTACGCGGGTTGTGCTGTCCTGTGCTACGCGGGGTTGTGCTGTCCTGTGCTACGCGGGCTGTGCTATCCTGTGCTACGCGGGCTGTGCTGTCCTGTGCTACGCGGGCTGTGCTGTCCTGTGCTACGCGGGCTGTGCTATCCTGTGCTACGCGGGCTGTGCTATCCTGTGTTACGCGGGCTGTGCTGTCCTGTGCTACGTGGGTTGTGCTATGCGGGCTGTGCTATCCTCCTGTGCTACGTGGGCTGTGCTATGCGGGCTGTGTTATCATGTGCTACGCGGGTTGTGCTGTCCTGTGCTACGCGGATTGTGCTATCCTGTGCTACGTGGGCTGTGCTATCCTGCGGTACGTGGGTTGTGCTATCCTGTGCTATGCGGGCTGTGCTATCCTGTGCTACGTGGATTGTGCTGTCCTGTGCTACGTGGGTTGTGTTGTCCTGTGCTACGTGGGCTGTGCTATGCGGGCTGTGCTATCCTGTGCTACGCGGGTTGAGCTGTCCTGTGCTACGTGGGCTGTGCTATGCGGGCTGTGCTATCCTGTGCTACATGGGTTGTGCTGTCCTGTGCTACATGGGCTGTGTGCTATCCTGTGCTACGCGCGGGCTGTGCTATCCTGTGTTACGTGGGTTGTGCTGTTCTGTGCTACGCGGGCTGTGCTATCCTGTGTTACGTGGGTTGTGCTGTTCTGTGCTACGTGGGTTGTGCTGTTCTGTGCTACGCGGGCTGTGCTATCCTGTGTTACGTGGGTTGTGCTGTTCTGTGTGCTACGTGGGTTGTGCTATCCTGTGCTACGCGGGCTGTGCTATCCTGTGTTACGTGGGTTGTGCTGTTCTGTGCTACGTGGGTTGTGCTATCCTGTGCTACGCGGGCTGTGCTATCCTGTGCTACGCGGGCTGTGCTGTTCTGTGCTACGCGGGCTGTGCTGCCCTGTGCTACGCGGGGCCGTGCTATCCTGTGCTACGCGGGCCGTGCTATCCTGTGCTACGCGGGCTGTGCTGTCCTGTGCTACGCGGGCTGTGCTGTCCTGTGCTACGCGGCTGTGCTGTCCTGTGCTACGCGGGCTGTGCTATCCTGTGTCGCGCTGGGCTGTTACGTGCTAGGATACAACATCCTCAGTCGCTACATCTAAGCAGCCCGAATCGTTCTGCTCTGGAAATCCCTGGATCCCATTCTACATCTCTTTTTGTACCCCATTCCACCTACCATTTTGCTCATGTAGTAGTAGTAGTAGTAGTAGTAGTAGTAGTAGTAGTAGTAGTAGTAGTAGTAGTAGTAGTACGTAGTAGTAGTAGTAGTAGTAGTAGTAGTAGTAGTAGGGACTGGCTTCCATTAGCCTAGACCTCGTGGTCTATCATGTGTCTCCTCTAAAATTGTGTACTATTTGTGTCAGATGGCATGCCACAGTTAATCAATATCTTCATTGCAATCCATCATAAGCATAGAAAAGTTCTCAATATTTTGATTCATTATCTAGAAAATTTCTTGAAAGTATTAATATCAGGTGCAAATCTAATGTCAGCAAGTAATTCGTTCCAGTGGTTAGCGACTCTATATGAAAATGAAAATTTACGTACATCAGTATTACAGAGCTTTACAAAAAAAACAAAAAACAAAAAAAAAATCTTTCCTTCAGACTTTCTAGTACTCGCAAGTTGTGCAACAGAAAAGAAAGTCTCAGCGTCAATATCATCATAGCCATTAAGGATCTTATAAACTTGAATTAGGCCACCTCTGATCTTTCTTCCCCTCAGCGAGTGCAGATTCAAATATTTCAATCTTTCATTATACGATAAGTTTTTGCAATGCTTTAACAATTTGGTAGCTCGTCTTTGAACTTTTTCTAACATTATTGATTGACGCTTTAAACAAAGAAAAAAAGAGGCTCCAGATCACATTAGCATACTCCAAATGTGGCCTGACAAAAGCTGTGTATAATTCAAAAGAGTATCTTTATCTCTAATAAGTAAAACTCCTTTTTATGATACCTAACATTTGGTTAGCTTTATTTACCACTCTCTGTAGGTGGGGGGTCAAATGACAACCTGCTATCGAAGGTGACAACCAAGTCTTTTTCTTCAGTAAGAACCTCTATTTGGTGATAAACATCATTCCCCATCATTTTATATCCATTGTTCTGATGATTATTCTCGACATGCAATACACCACACTTGCTCATGCTGAAATACAGATTCCACGACTCAGACTCTTGCAGTTTGTAGATATCATTTTGAATACAAGTACTCTTTGACGCACAATTGTCAATCTTAGTATCATCTGCAAATATTTTACATGGACTGGACAAGGTTATCTGGTAGATCACCTATAAAAATTGTGAAAAGAACCGGTCCCAGTATACTACCTTGAGGGACACCGCTAAGTGCATTACATTTATTTGATTTGGCTGCCCCTACTCTAACTTGTTGAGTTCTATCACTCATATCCCTATCCCTTCCCTACCGAAGGACTACGATCATCTACAAGTTCTGGAGAATAAACGGTCAGAGAAGAAGTTTTCGATGGGGTGGGCTCCAAATTATTGGTTTTATTTTGTTATTTCAAATCGAGCGAACGGAGGGGTGAACATTTGCTGTGGGGTGAATAATTGAATAACTGTGGGGTGAATAATTGAATAACTGTGGGGTGAATAATTTTGATTAACTTCTACTGTGTCAAAGTTAGACATGTGTTAAATGTGGGGTGAGCATCAGAGAGACTCTCTTTTGCTACCGCAAGGCGGAACTATGATCTGTTTTTGGGTGAGCAACAGGGAGATGGTTCATCTACATCGGGATGGGTAACTGGGTTAGCTTCGTGTTATCCATCAACCTGGGAGGGCGATAAGCCTACTGGACTGCAATAATGTTGGGTTGGCTTCAGTGGTTCTTCGTTTGCATGGGTTAGCATCAATTAGTCCTCGACGTATAGATCTACTGGATAAACATTTGAAACCTGGAGGGGTGAAGACTGATATCACGGTTTTTAATTATAGACGCTATCCTGGTGAATAGAAAGGTGTTCTTCTAATATTTCCTGGACAGTTCGAGGAGGGAACTTTGTGAAGGATTATGAAATTAATTTAGTGACCTAATTAGCTTAAGGGTCATAGGACTGGGTTGAGCGAATGTATATGAGTGTGTGTTTAGAGTAGATGTATGATTGATAAAGTGCAAGGGCGTCGGAGTAGTAATATTGAAATTTGATGTCATGGGTGAATGAAGAAATGCTTGTATGACTGGTCATTGGCCCGTGTTGATATTCGTATGTACATCCATATTCATGTTGAGGGTTAACGGGGCATATCTTATCTAATATCGCCTGTTTCTTTTCTCGACTCTCCATCTCTAACTCCATGGGGTATCTTTTCTTTTCACTCCTATAAGTCTCGTCCATCCGATCCAAACTTTCTCCCTCATCGAATCACTCTCTGACAGAGGGGTTTTTGACTGCCGCTGTATTGATCTGCTGTCTGACGTCTCCTGTAGATACTGGAAGACGTGAAACATT
>JADBJO010000122.1:250919-288419 GCA_016801955.1 Conus betulinus
CAGAACAATAAAAACAGTACAGACATTAACAATAATAGATACATCAGTCCTCCTCTCTGCTAAAAAAATGTTCGCCACTTACAAGGGTTCAAAGATGTACTATGATATATTGATTGATAATAATGTAAGAGCTCCATGTTGAGAAGAATGGGATTTCAAACTGTCTCAAACTCATGACTGGGAATCATGTGTCCTACATGCTCATGAAATAGCGGACATAAAGCTCAAATGGTTTCAACTTAGAGTAGTACACAGATGTTTAGGAACGAATATCATTTTAAAAAAGAAATTGGAATCGTCAATAATGACAGGTACAGCTTTTGTGGGCTACGCAAGGATAGTGTTGACCATATGTACCAATGTCCAGAATATACATCTAACAGAAGCACTAGTTCTCTTAGGATTCGATGCAACGATCACTATTAATTATATTTTCTACTTCATCATTCTTTTGGTAAAACAATATAATGTACACATGTAAACTAAAAAGCAGCCTTCCACATGTAACAGGCTTTCTGAAAACATTAGAATTTCGATTCAAGATTGAAAAACATAACGCGTACATAAACATGAACTATAAAGATTTCCACACTAAATGGCTGACATATCTCCTCTGTTTAATAGTTTGATCAACCTCCTTGTAAATAGGGGGTAATTGCTGGTACCGTGTTTCTTTTCATGACATATGGTATTGTTTGTATAGTGGTAAACCTTTCTTTTTTATCAATGTAATTTAGCACCAGAACTATCAATGATACTTATAAACTGTTGAAAAACAGTTAACAATAACTGCATTCTCTCAGCTCTTTAACATCCAACCCATTCTGTCCGACAACATTTTTGTCTGTATTTACTTCCCTATTGTATACGTGTATGTATGTATGCATTATCAGTCTGTCCACCTATGCTCTGTAACCCCTGGACATGCATATACTTTGATATAATGTAATATGCTCGCTTTATTGAATACTTTCTTGTAACCATGTTAAAAGATAGATACATGTGTATGTAATCAATATCTAATCAACATGTTGTCAACAGCTTGACGAGGTGGGGGGGGGGGAGTTGATGAGGAGGGAGGGGGTGGGATGGTGTTTCTTCAGGGAGGGGGTGGGTTGGAAGATAATGTTGTTATTGTTGTTGTTGTTTCTCAGCATTTTTTTATTGTCTTACTGTGTAAAACATTGTAAAAGGTTAATGGAAAAATGTTTGAAAAAAAAAAGAAGATAAGCATTTTCTTTTTAATATTCTATTGCAACGCATTGTATGTTCTACAATGATAATATTAAACCATACTACACCGATCCTTACCATAACCATACACGTAGACATGCGTCATCTCGTTTAGAGCATTCCTTTACAACAACAAAAAAAAGCCACGTCAAGTCTGATCTTTAATCTAAAACTCCGATTACAACATAATGACATAAAAAAAAGAGAAACATGACACAACATTGGCGAGACAGGCCTGAGGTCTCATACCTATGCAATGATAACACATCTGCATCATGCACACATTCTTAAAAAAAAAAAGAAAAAAAGAAAACCTAGAAGCTGACATCTCCGACCAAACTCCAAATGACAAGTGTAAAAAATAATGGCAACGAATGCTGTATCTGTGTTTGCCTCAAGGACCAGATGATCAAAATACTGAGTGACCACATGCATTTGTAATAAAAGGCTGACTGCTGGAGTTCTACAGTCCATTCTTCATAGAGCAGGAAACAAAGGCTCCTAAATAAAATCTGCGTTGTTGAAACCATGATCAATTATCATTGAGTTTGCTCGTTGATGGAGGCTTAACCAGACCTCCATAGGTGGCGGGGTCAAGCATGGTCAGTACAGTGAGAGGGTGGGGTGTAGTCGTCCACTGGCCTTAAGTGTGGTCGTGACACGCACTGCTCGGTCAGTGTAAGTCATTGCTCAGTCGCGAATGACCCTAGGACGTGACCGATTGATCATCAGGCTACGTTACCAATCAAGGTCACCTAGGACGTGACCAATTAATTATCAGGCTACGTGATCCGTGCAGAACTTGATTAATTGAGCAAGGAGCGGGAAATGACGTCATGGATGATCACGTTCAGCACGGATCACGTAGCCTGATAATTAATTGGTCACGTCCTAGGTGACCCTAATTGGCGAGACAGGCCTGAGGTGTCATACCTATGCAATGATAACATCTGCTGTAAATACGAAACAGACGGGGTCTTGGTAATCAGGAACGTTGGAACAGACGCTGACGGACAGAGGGGAGTGTTTGGCTGTGTAGAGAGTCTTGGGAGTGGGCGCGGACAGGTCTTTCATCATCATGGCCTCAAAGTCGAACGTGGCTCTGTACGGTGAGACGAAATCCGTGTCGACGTCGAGGCCATTCTCCCTCAGAGTCTCCAAGGGAGTCGACGGACTGTTGTAGACGCGTGCTGGATAAACGTTTTTGACTTAACCCGTGGCAGGTTCGTGACGTCGAAGCAGCCATTCCTTTTTCCACAGTGGTTTTCGTCCTTCACGAGTGGGTAGATGCCCTTGTTGGTCGTGATGAAATCAGGGAGAGGACGATCGCAGCAGCCCTCGGGAAGTCCGGGAGAGGATTGATTCAGAAGCTGGTTGAGGTGAGTCGGGACGTTGCTGTCTAGCGTGTTCCAAGACATCCTGGTCGTTAATGTCTTCCATGGAACCTCTCGATATCTTGTCTGTTGTTGATCAGACGAGGAGTGTCCATGACTCGGATGTTGTTTTTGGACGCATGGAAGAAACGATAGTCATCGTTGTCTCTGTGATGCAGAATAAGGGAGTGGCTGAGGTTGATTTTAAAGCGTTTGCTTTGCCTCTCAAAAATGGCGTTGAGACGATCGTTCCAGTCCCGTCTTCCCTGATCCTTCCAGCGGATGTTAAACAAGCATTCATGCTTGCCTTCGAAAGAATGAGAGCGAATGGCGCGCCAGTTGTCAGCGTAAATCTGCCGGATTTCGGGAGCAATATCATCTTGGTTGAAATCACCACCACTCCTCAAATCTATTCGTCGCCTTTTGTTTTGCCCAACAGACTGAAGATGGAATTTCCTTTTTCTTTTTTCTCCGGCTCTTTTTTTTTTCTCTCCGTTTCTCTTATTTCAATCATTCTTTTAAGTTTTTTCCCTCTTCTCGTAGCCGTTTGTCGTGAGATATCAATGTACGTCGAAATTCTCTTTTCATGCGAATTTTCATGGCAAACGTTGCTCATATGAGATGTGTCTAAAGTATGTAAAGGTTGTATATGTTTTTTGCAGGTTATATTTCTTCTGAAAAGATGCGTAACAGACCTCGCAGACGTGGTTTTTAGTCTCCATAATCTGTTACCAAAAAAAATGAAATAAAATAACGTTTCCTCGATTACAACTCATACAGCAGACACATGTCATTTAATGTTGTACTCCACGGGTACGGACATCACACCATCATGTAACATCAACAAACTTAGCTGGGAGCAATCCTGCAACACGCTACGAAGCCTGCGCTATGTTCACATAGGGTGCAGCATGTGTACAAGGCATTCATTAATGTAGGCTGTTACAAGTGGCGTTTGGTATTTATTTCCGGGGTGTACTGAACCTGTATACTCACTGCCTCTTCCAAGATGATCTGTTTTTGCTAACGAAGAGCAGTTAGACAGCTCAGCTATAACTAGGCCAATATCCAGATTGACAAAAGAGATTTAGAATAACCTGAAAGAATGCTAGAGCCCTTTCAACATAAGATTTACGTCTTTGTATTGGATAATGATAAAACACTTGCCATAATACATATGTGTGCGTTTATGTGTGTATGTATGTATGAAAGTATATATATATTTTTTTAATATATTTTGATCGGTTATAACACAGCTCATACAGCTCAATTAATTCTGTCTCATCAGTGCACCGGGACATCTTTATGTTCTACGTTGTTTACGTAATGCACGTAATGAATGCAAAACTTTAGCACACACACACACACACACACACACACACACACACACACACACACACACACACACACACACACAAATCGATATGCAGAGATAAGACCACTGTATCTACAGCCTCTCCGAGGTATGTCCGTTTGCTAGTACTGTTTTAATGTTCTGATAGAACTTCCGATCCATTAATATAAATTTGTACTAAAACCAAAAGACTCCACAAACGTCATCATCGATGACCAATCACAGGAGTCAAAACCTGACTTGAAAGGAACATCAAACAACCAGCCAGGTAGCTCTAGGTAATCTATTGGTTACTATTATTGTTATTGTTGTTGCTGTTGTTGTTGTTTGTTGCTATTATTGTTGTTCTTGTCATTATCATTGTTACTGTTGTTGTTGTTAGTATTAGTATTATCATTATTATCATCATCTTCATCATCATTGCAGCCTCAGTTCTATTCCGTACCCACTTCAAAGAGGTAACTAACTGTCTGTTTCGACCTTCGTTTTCACTTTCTTGAATGTTATTCACTTGCCTGAAGAAGACCAAATAGGTCGAAACGCGTTGATTTTGTTTATAATTTGTTCTTTTCTTTCTTTCTTTCTTTATTTATTTCTTTGGCTGTGTATCTTTTTCTGTGTTTGCTCCTGTATTTTTTTATGTGCAGTTGCGAGCTGTTTGTTAAATGTTCTATATCCATGTAGCCTGCAACAGAGTTTTCCCTAGAAAATGCTTAATTGACTTTGAAGGTCTCATCCAAAAAAAATGAAAACTGTCCGAAATGACAGCTTCATTTGAAACTGAACCTGTACAGCAAGTTGTAATCTGTGTGTATACCGATCCACCTGAGGCATACGTCTGTTTTGAAGATGGGAAGTGGATATGAGTGTGGTCTGGAATATTCATGACTGGAACTCCGTGGAAGCTCTGAAATAATTGCCAATGGTAGCACATACTGCTTGCCGCCTAGGATTCTGCTGGACTGGGCGCTGTTCAAAGTGCCGTGGTGGCCTCCGACAAGAGAGAGCTGTGTACCACCTCTTCTTCATTTTCCTTCGATTCCATCTTTGGGTTGTCGGCCTTGTCGTTCCGGTTTCTGAGGAGAAATAAAAACATTGAAAGCCATTGGCAAAGTCTCGCTTGTATGTTTATTCAGTTCAGTATTCAGGAATGCAAGAGCGGTCCGTATGATAAGTGTGTGTGTGTGTGTGTGTGTGTGTGTGTGTGTGTGTGTGTGTGTGTGTGTGTGTGTGTGTAATTAGAGACAGAGAAAAAGATAGACAGAAAAAAGAGAGAGAGAGAGAGAGAAAGAGAGAGACATAGAGAAAGAAGAGAGAGAGAAGAGAGAGAGAGAGAGAGAGAGAGAGAGAGAGAGAGAGAGAGAGACATAGAGAAAGAAGAAAGAAGAGAGAGAGAGAATATGTGAAGTGGGCATTGTCTGGGAACTACTGGGCAACAAGAAGTGTGCCAGCTTTGAAATGTTAGGCAACACTGCTGACCATTTCATTCCACACAGAGCCGGTCGATTCCACTGACCCTGCGTGATGGACACTTTTAAAGAAAAGGAAAATGTCTTATCACCATAGTGTCAATATCGGACAATCTTGGGAACGGAAGAGATGGGGAGAATGAATTGCGTACGGGATGGCATTCCGACAAACGACTTTCATATATACGGTACTCGAGCAAAAATACATTATTTGAAAATTACCTTTATGACATCTAGCCCTTCAAGACATTTCTCTTGTTTGTATCGAAGGTAATGTGAATTACACACGGAAAGAAACCGAAGCTGAGCTAAGCTGTTTTAACGTTCCCATTGTTTCTCGTCTATGAGTGGTTTACTTTATGTGTTCTTATAGGCGTGTTAGGCTACGTGATGTCTGTCAACTTGCACATGACTGGCATCAATCAGCGGTGGGAGGTGGGGAGGGGGGGGGGGCTGTCCACCAGCTGGTTAAGACGGATGGGGTGGGGGTGAGGGAACAGGAAGGGATACAAAATTAACTTTCCTAATCACCTTCATCAACGAAATCCTGTTGTCTATCTAACATGTTATCATTCGGCAGCAACGTGCACGCAGAGGGCAGCTGCCTTTTTTATGTCCACAGCTTGACTGAATCTTCTGAAACTTATGACACTGGTAAGGTGATGTTACCAACCACTAGATGTCTTTGCAAATTGAACGAAGATTTTCATATAATGATGACGTCATGAATAAACTAGTGATATTCCTATAGTTTAATAAGCATTGTCATTTTGAAACGGTGATCTGAAATCGTGCATATAGTGACTGATCCAGGAACTGTTTTGCCGCCACCAGAGTACTCACCCAAGGCCATCACCGATGGACACTGCTCTTCTTCCTCTTCTTTCATTGAGTAATGACAATCAATGATTTGGTCATCATGTCACTTAAGTTACACATTTGGTGCAGTGTTCATAACTGTAGTACTCCTAGGACTCCACTGAGCCTCGGGATTATTTAACAATGAACTTTTTTTGAATGAACGACATCTTTGGGAGTTGGATTTATATAGCCAGACTTACTTAAGTAAGTTGACGGCATCTTCCACAGTGTCAGGCAGAGTTCGGTGCAAGGTTTCTGGAAGGTAAAGGGCTGAAATGCCAGCAAGAAGAGCAAGTCCTCCAAAGACAACCAGTGGTACAGCTTGACCAAACCGTCCTCCGATATACAGACCCTGGAAAGCACAAGGACAACTATCATGTTTCTAAAACGTGCCAGTATAAAGAGGAGTGAGATCGTTGTCTTGCAACTCATGACCTAATGGTCTTTTGACAGTGTTCAATTACCTGCTGAATTATTTTTACACCAGTGTAGACCCCCCCCCCCCCCCCTTTTTTTTTTTTTTTCAAATCGTTCCATTTAATAAATCATTAAATTTGGTTGTGTCTACACACTGAAAACGACCGGGATCTGTGTCCCTGCCTGTGAAGGTCATAGTTACGAACAAAGCATCACTAGTTAAGAGTGACCTTAGTCATCTGGGCTCACTTTTCTTATCTTTTTCAAAACAAAGCTAGATTAAGGATTTTTTTTTTTTTGCTTGCACAACAAGACACACACAAAAAGTTTTCCAGTGAATATTAGCTAGATGTCTCTATCGTAACGTACATCTGTACGGCAGTTCACATTAAAAACAAAATTATTTCACCGTAAACTTTCATGTCAAAGTTAGTACACAGAATTAATCCTTTCTATGAGATCCATTTACGCTCCATGCTTCACTGCGTAAACATTTCACTTACTATTGTCCCATGACAGAAGGCTGCATGTGTGTCTTTGCCTACGGTTGGAAAACCAGGCGTCTTTACGGCTCCCTTTTGTCATTCATGGGCAATAGCATTGTGCTCAGTTCACTCCTTCATATATTCATCCTGGATTTTTTGTTCTGTCCACTCTCCACTGTATCCTGTCGTATAACGGTCACAATCAAGGAGTCGTGACGAGACACACGCCCGAACAAGGCAAGTTTGCAATACTTGTTAACTGTGAGGAGAGATTCTTGTCTTCCACCGTGCATGTTGACCCAATGCCTAACACAATATATTGTCTTATGTTCATTGTATCAAACGCACAGAACCCATCTGATGTATATGTTCTTAAACGCCAATTTTTTTAAAGCCCATGATCTGCCGCAAGTGTCCCAGCTGTCACATCCACAGAGAGAGGCACAGATCACCAGTGACTTGTGGAATCTGATCTTCATGGTGAACTGACTTGCCTCATGTTCCAGATGATGTTAAATTTGTCATGGCAGATATAGCCAGTGTGAGCCTCGTCTGTCCTGTTCTTGCTCAGAATAAACCCAATATACTTGAAGTGGTGCACGTCTTACAGTGTCTACCTAATCAGTGTGGTGTTGACTGCTAAACACTGAGATAACGACTACCCCACTACTATTGATCCCCCTGAATCAATGGACCGGATAGTGAAAGTGGACAGGGAGGGAGGGGTGATGAGGGGAGCGGGTGGGAGGATCCAGGAATTGCGAACTTCCTATACCCCCAACTATCACTTCCCTCCGTTTCTTTCTTCTTCTTTCTCCCCCACCCCTTCCTCCTTTCTACCTCGCCACCTTCCTACTATCTACTCACACCCCCTTTTCTTGTCCAACTTCAACTTACAGAAAAGGAGAAGAAAAAGGTTAGAAAGCGCACCCCAGTAAATAATTTCTGCATAGAAATAGGTCGTCACCAAACATTACGATATAAATGCGGATTATGCACCTCCACCCTTCCATCCCCAGCCCCCACCCATTCCCATATCCTCTTTCCCTCCCTGTAATGTTTCAACAACTTTTCTGTCATTTGTCAGCCCCTAATTAGAAGCCCTATGTGATTCAGCAAGGTTACACACCAGATCTGCCACATAGGGAGACACGGCGCTGCCAATGCGTCCCCAGAAAAGAGCTGAAGGCCATGGAGAAGTTCCGGATGACTGTGGGGAAGATCTCAGCAGTCATGATGTAAATAGCTGAGAAGGAGGCAGATATCCCCAGCTTCCCCACCATGGCCAGAGCTGTCGTCACCCACTGTAACTCTGTGTCAACCGTCAGCGCAGAATTAAAGCAGGATAGAGGCAAAAACGAAGTCATGTGATAACAGAAAAGAACACAAAGGTAGTTCACTTTCAATTGTGTTATAGCCCTGTTTAAGAAATTTTACCTGTTGCATTCATTTTGAATTCCTGTTTGTCATTAAAATTCTTTGGCATCTTTTCAGTTGTCATCATATTATCGTGGGTAATATTTCAGGGCATCTTTCCTTTCGTAATTACATTAGTCATCTTTCTTCAATCTCCTTGATGGTTTTAGCACTTCTATCGAATGTTTGGGTATATTGAGACGTTGTTATACATGACGATGGCATCCATATTTAAAAAAAAAAAAAAAGTTCTATAATGATATTGTAATAGATATGCGTTCTGTTGTTAAACTATGAATGTTACATCGTTCAGTGTCACTAATGTGTAGGTCACTACTGTTTTCCTGACCCGCTTGTATCTTTATATATTTGTTTCTACTTCTACTGTCAGGGATATTTGCAAGACATCTTAATTTAAATGTATGCATTTTAATATTTTACATCAAACATAACGGGACCTCGTTCTCATACAATGTGAAATTGTGTTAAAAACCTTTCTTAACACCAATTTAATCTACATTTATCTTGCTTTCCTACATTTTGTTGTAAGTTTATGTTCACTCGATAGAAACAATTATTTTTTAATCATGGGCTATCATCTTACTGTTGAGATTCATGTGTATATCATCTTGAACATTCGAAAAAATTTCTCCAGTATTTCCATTATCAAGAACAGATCCATCAGTGTGTGTGTGTGTGTGTGTGTGTGTGTGTGTGTGTGTGTGTGTGTGTGTGTGTGTGTAAAACCACACATCTAATCACGCTTCAACACTTAGTTAGTAGTCCCAATATTTTGGCCTGACAGCTTTATTCAGAAGGTGCCGTGAACTCCTTGTCATGTCAGGGAACGTCATGTCTATGAAATGAGTGTACCGGCCCAAAGTGCCGTTTATTTATCTGTGAACGCTTGTTTTGGTTCTCTGCAAATATGCTGCAGCAATTATGAAAGGAGCACAATGAATAGTACTGTTTTCCAGTCACAAGCTTGTATGTACGCTTTCACAGAAGTGCATTTACAAAGCAATAGGTATAACTGTTCCGCTGTTGTACATCTTGTGCTGAACATTTTCTTTGATTGTAACGATTTTGTTGCTCCAGCAAGACTAGATAGATAGATAGATAGATAGAAAGATAGATAGATAGATAGATAGAGATAGACAGATAGACAGATAGATAGATAGATAGACATATTCTGTAAATGTTGTGACAGAGACGTCCATGAATCAAAAATTAAGTTGGAGAATCCGGAAGTTCACCGTTTGATAATGTCAAAATTTTAATCACTGTTATTCTACTAATATATGTTTTCTTTAGCCTTGTTTGGAATGAGTTTTTTAAGCTCTAAAATGATGTCTATCTCATTAACAAATGTCATACTTGAAAGATCTTTTGTAAACTGCAATCTAATTTTTTTTTAATTTCATTTCATTATTTGGTGAGTAAAACAAATGATGCCTTCACATGCACTTCTCTACACATAAATGAAAAATTACATGATCAGTTACAGTTCCATATTAGTCCAGACATTTGTTTAATTCGTACAGATGCTACTCTAAAGTTTATCCTATACAGCCCGGCTTATGTTCTCCATTGTTTACAGCTAAAAGAAAGGACGACCAGTGACTGTACCTTTCCCTCCTAGAGACACGGTGAGTATGGTGGCCAGACAGGCCAGGCCTGCCGTCAGAATGAAACAGCAGTGAGATCGTTTCCTTCCCAGCCGCTCCAGCAGTACCCAGGCCAGTACATAACCAATGAGCTCCACCAGGGTGGATATAAAGAAGTAGACGCGCAAATTTCCACTGAGGTTACCCACGTTGAGACTCAGACCGTAGTATGTCATGGCGATGACAAACCTAAAAATAAAACAGAAACATGGATGCCACCAGGTTGAAACTGAGGCGATCCTAAGGATAGGTAGGACGGAGAAAGGAGATACTGGGAGAGATGCCAAGACGAAGAAAGCTTGGATGTTTTACAAATTGAAAGATTTATGTCTGAAACTATTAATGGGTAGACATGTTTAGATGATCCTTGTGTTAAATATGCATCTGTTATTCTCTTATAACCAGAATATTTTTTCACAGGGGAGACAAAGACTGATAACATGGCTAGTCAAATGGACGTGAGGCAGTGAGGGAGATGCAAGGGCTTTCTGAAATTACTGTAACCCTTTCCCAATCCATCTCAGCATAAACTCTCTCTCTCTCTCTCTCTCTCTCTCTCTCTCTCTCTCTCTCTCTCTCTCTCTCTCTCTCTCTGGAATTTTGAGGATACACGGTAGTTGAGAAGTCGTTTACTGAGCTTGTTTTGTTCAAGTCTTTTTCTCCGAATCTGGACAATGATATGTCTCCTGATTTGTGCGGTGTTTATCTGCAGAGCCATGCAGTGTATCTCACTGTCTTTTCGATTGAAGTGTAAACAATTCTTGGCTGTTTGTGTTTGTTCTATGGTGAAGCGGGCAAAATTAAAATCCGCCATCTACTTTGCTGTGTTGAGTATTCTGTAGACCCTGTTATTAATTTTCTGTTAAAGTTATTCAGTTGCTTATTTGGTAACGGAGTTTATCCTGAAAATCGGGATGAATATGTAATGTTTCCATTGTTTAAGAAGGCTGACGTGAGGTGCGAAAAACTACAGAAGCATCTTACTGAGTAATATGAAAAGTAAAGTATATTGTTTTATTAACACCTTTAGATTTCAAGAATCAATAAACAAAACGATGTTATTAGAGAACATTAAGCAGATTTTAAGAAAGGATATTCCATTATCAACCCATATGTTTTACTTTATTAGTTGCGGTACAAAAACGGCAAATATCGTATTTTGCTTTCATAGATTTTGAAAAAGCATTGTATCCAATCCTAGAATTTTTTTTTGGCCTGCTGTATTAAAAATGGCATCATGGGCAAGCTATTTTGGCATAAGAAATATGCATAATGATTTGCAGGTGTGGATCAGGAGTAAAACCAACAGATGTTATGAATTTTTCGCGTGGGGTTAAGCAAGGGGATGTGTACACTGTTCTGTTTTCACTATTTATTAATGAACCCGCGTTAGAAATTATTGAGAACGGTAAACATGGTGTGGCTTTTGATCCAACTGAATTCTTTATATTGCCACTTATGATATTATTCTGCTTGTTATGACAAAAGTTGGATTACTGAGACAATTAGTAGTTTACATTCGGCTGCTTCCGGATTACAGCTGAGAGTAAATTTGGCCAAACCTAATATAATTATTTTTCGAATACATTTGATAATTCCAAATTAAGCTTTTATCGCAGTCTCAAATTTTGATTTGTAAATTGTGTTCTGGTTTGTTTTACGAAAAAAAAGAGTCAGATGTGTGGTTGTGTGCGGGGCGCATGATTGTCTCTGTATACATGTGAGTGTGCACGTGAAGACCGTTGTGTCACATCTCGCTTTTCTTAAAACTTTCAAACAAAGATTGAATGGTTATAGGACTGGCACAACCGCATTCACGATAGTGAAAGATTTGTACATTATAGACTTTAAAACATTGTAAATGAAAGAAATTTACGTTGATATGAAAATGAACCCCTACATAAAAACAGCTTTACCTGAATTTAGGTTTGACTTAACATTGCCTGCCACTGCTCTAGGTACGGTCTTAAAACGGAAATAAATGTTGGTTTGCCGACTGTCATTTGACTAAAAAAAGGACGAAATTCATTTCTTGTTTTTTTGTCCATCCCTAGGGGTATAGAAAATCTCTTATTTAGCAAAGGATTACAGTTACCCATGTAATTCTAAATTGATTTAACCCTTGTCAAGAATGAAAAAATACTATATCCAATCTAGCACAACATGTTTATAAACCTCAGAAAATACAAGATACAGCAAGGTCTCAGCATGTGTGTAGAATGTGTATTTCATTGTGGCAGTTGTTTATCCATGTTCTTCGTTTTTTTTCTTACTAAATATATCATTGTGTTACCAGCTGCATATACATTAATACGTTTTTGTATGTGTCCCTCATCAGTTATGGATGGGCCTTGACATAAACTGATTAAAATTCGCATCTCTCTCTCTCTCTCTCTCTCTCTCTCTCTCTCTCTCTCTCTCTCTCTCTCTCTCTCTCTCTCTTTCTCTCTCTCTCTCTCTCTCTCTCTCTCTCTCTCTCTCTCTCTCTCTCTCTCTCTGTCTAGACACTTAAAACATATAATGTCATTGTTTCGTTTTGGTGCATCAGACCTTGCTGTTCATTACTATAGATACAGGAATCCTACACCTAATGATCTATTGTGTCCATTTTGTAAGGATACCGAAGAAAACGAAGTTCATTTTGTCTTATGCTGTCCATTGTACGATAAATTAAGAAAAGAATTGATCGCTCCAAAATACTACAGAATAGCAAATGCTTTTCATCTAAATCTATTGTTATCCTCCGTTTATGCAAAAACTGTGAAAAACCTCTGCATTTACCTGTACAAAGCTTTTAAAGCAAGAGAGTTTGCAATTTCCTAAATTGATTTATAAGTAAGAGTGTAGATAATGAAATGTATAGTTGGTATTTATGTCTTGTTTTTCTCTCTGCCGAAACTTTGAAGCTCTTGTTTTCTGTAAAAACACACCCTTTCTAAGGGGGCGTGGCCCTATTGAAATAAAATGTCATTGTCATTGTCATTGTCTCTCTCTCTCTCTCTCTCTCTCTCTCTCTCTCTCTCTCTCTCTCTCTCTCTCACTAACACACACACACACACACGTACAGAGATAGATAGAGAGAGAAAGATGATGATCATCATCATGATCATGATGATGATGATGATGATGATGATGATGATGAAACACTGTTGTCCTTCAACCCAAAACACTAAAGTACAACCAAACTGGACACTGTAAACATGAGGCTTACCAGTTGAGAGAGACAATCACCACCACGAGCACCATCCTGGGAAATTTCATCAGCTGTAGCGCCTTGAACACAATCTGACGTCCGCCCCCGTCACCCTTCGGCTCTTCTGGAATTCGAAACAGGCTCTCTCTGAGGTGAGGGGACATGGCATTTTGTTGACAGTGGCCATCTTCTGCAGCACTGTCATTGCTGCCTTCGTCTTCTTCTTTGTCAGAAGCCATCTTGGAGATTCTGGCAGCAGCCTGCACGGTTAACAGATATCCACCGTAGCCTGTCTGCGCGCGCGCGCGCTTGTGTGTGTGTGTGTGTGTGTGTGTGTGTGTGTGTGTGTGTGTGTGTGTGTGTGTTGTCTGTCTGTCTGTCTGTCTGTTTTTGTGTTTGCGTACGTGCGCGTTTGCGTTTGAGTGCGAGTGTGTGTGTGTGTGTGCGTGCGTGCGTGCGTGCGTGCGTGCGTGCGTGTGTGTGTGTGTGTGTGTGTGTGTGTGTGTGTGTGTGTGTGTGTGTGTGTAAGTGGGGGGGGGGGGGGGTCTTAGGGCTCTGTAGAGATTGGGTACAAGAAATTCTACCGAAAACAGTTGGCTCAGTGGCATACGAGTTTATTTTTTGATGAGTGTTTTTCCCAGCTAGTTCTGGAGACTCCTTGTTATGATTTTGGGTTTCATAACCACGTAGATATGTCACGATTTCGTTTGTTCACTTTTGTAAGTTTTGTCGTTTGTTTTGTTAAAAGATGGAACAAAGATACCTCCTTTCTTCAGGATTGTTTTTTTGTTGATAAAAGTGAATTGCGGAAGTGCACGGCTTGAATGAAATATATATTTTATCTCCACAACTGAAATAAACCTTTACGAAAATCTGTAGCATGGAAGGTTCCGTTCTATGTAACTCTCGTTACTTCACCACCCATGTACTCCTCCCTAAACCACCCATCTAGGTTTATTCCCTTTCACCTGCTTATAAAAGAGAACATGAAGCACTGGTTTAGCTGATGTTTATAAATGTTGCCTGTAGAAAAAATGAGCTTCCGTTTTCGTCGGCATTGCAAGTGTTTCTTTTGTTTATTTGTTTATGTGATGTATTTATTTCGTTAGTCAGTTAGTTAGTTAGTTTTGTGATTCTATATATCAATTTTGTTCTGTGTCATCATCCATAAGTTTTCTCATGGTAGCATGCTCTCGTCGCTCATTCCCGTTCTCCGTACACAGCAACAAGCAAATTTGTCCTGTCACAATTTCCTGTCCCAGCAGTCCACAGAGAGCAATCCATATCAACTCGCATAGGTTACCCACCAGTGGAGACCCTGCGCTGGTGCCAAGTGACGTTTAGTGCTGCCTGTCTGGACTCACCATAAGCAGTTTAAAAAAAAAAACTTGCTGCTTAACTCCTTGCTGACAAGAATGGCTGGGGCTTTTGATGATAGGGGATACTTGGTTCAAGCCTGGAAATTTTAATCTCTAAGAAAGACTCGCTTCAAGTCGGGGTGAAAATCAAGAATCAAGCCTTGGGGCTTGCAGTTCTAAAGAAGGACTTGCTTTAGACCTTGGAGGACTAGAACCAAACCATGGAGGTTGTAGTTCTTGACAAGGACTCCCTTCACGTCATGGGGAAGGACTACAAAAGTCTCGGAGCTCATCGTTGTCACCGCCAAGAGGAAAAATAGCTCGAAGTGTATATGCGTGACTACTGGAAGCTCCACAGCTAGATAGTTTTCGATCCAGGACCTATGCTGAAGAACATTTTCAGAGGATATTGATGAGAGCACGTGTTCAGTAAAAGACATTTTGAAAACAGCAAGTGTGTGATTCCTGACTGGACCAAAGAATTCCTGCAGAAGCCATGTGGAATGATTAGTTCACTGGCTACAAAACACGAGCAATACGACGGATGTTGAAGGGCATGAAAACACGGCAAGCCATTAGGATGACACATTTGTTTTGGAAACAAACATTACCAGTGTTCTGAGCGTATGTACGAAGTGAGTGGAGGGAAGGCTTCACAAACTGATCCAGTTTCCCTTGCATTGTTTTGTCTGTTCAGATGAAAATCTAGAATTTGTTAAAGTTTTCTTAATTTTTCGTTCACATGACATTAGCTTACTAGATGACGTATGCACAGGCGACGTAGCCACTCTGGAAGCTTCTTTAGAACTCTGAAGCCTCCCAGAAAAAGCCATAGCTTCCAGAGGGTTCCAGAAATAGTTTCAGGAATGTTCCATGTATCTTCATTGGCAATGTAAAATTATAGTTTTCGCGAGCTTTCTAAAATGTTCTCTGACTGTTGACAGATTGTGCTTTGCCACGATTCTTGAACTTTCAGTTATGAGTTACAAATGATTGGGCTTGGGGAAGTTTGAAGAGCGAGTATTTTGTGAATTTTGTTGGAGCTGACGGAGACGTCTCCCAGTTAGCGCCGTTTTAACAGTGAAACGAAGTCTGGCTTGTACATCTTCTCTTGGAAGTAAGCACTTTGGATCTTGCTCCAAAGTCCGTGATTTTGCTTTTTCTGGAAGGGATATAGTCAAAGAATAGAACTAGTTCTTGTCATTCACTTCGGCCTGTGTTACAAGTCCACTTCTTCGAGTAACGGGAGTTTGATGCATTGTAACAAGTGGGCTGCATGTGGGATCCATCGACCTCCATGGAGACTACCCCAGATATCACACACCACAAACATTAAAAAAGCCCACTTGATCACAGCTGGAGTCGACTTATATCCATCTGTCATATGTGAAGGCAAAGGGTTTTATTTTGATAATGTATTGTTTTATAAATGATTAAAGAGTAAATGGGAAAATTCCAGTTTTGTATTAAAAACTGTAAATGTTACAAAGCTAAATTTGGTTGACGTTCGTAAGAGGCTGAACAACCCTTAACATTTAAATAACTTGAACATGCAGAAGAGTTTGAACCTGATTTTGTTAGAAAGATCACAGTCACGAAATGCACGTGTTCATGATAGTGTGTGAGTGATTGTGAACTCGACTGTAACAAGACAGACGCTGGAAAACTTACAGTATGCATGAAACTGCCCAAAGGTGCAGTTGTTGAATGCTGACAACGATTACAACTACAGGTAGTGTTTGCTACGCTATATTTGCATTATTTAGTTTTGTGTTTAGCAAACCTGCTGGGCCTTCCGTGGCTCATTATCTGTCTTCATTATTTTCCAGATATTTGTTTTAGGGGACAGAAGCCTTCAGGTACATTACGTATCTTTCGCTTTATGTAGTATCTGGATAACATTATTTACTTCAATTGTTATCTTACTTTGTGCGGTTTTGAGTCCATGACAGTGGTGACCCCCAGTTTTTATGCTTAAGAGTGGGTCAGAAAATGTATCCATATCCTTACCGAAAATAAGTTAGATTTAGTTAACCCACTCCATCACACCATCTGCATTCTCTCTTTTCCCTTCCTTTCCACAGAATAAACTGATGCACGTATACAATCAATGGCTAGCTATTTTGCGCTAAACGTGGTTCCCACAAAAGGCTGTCAACATCATTTTCTGACTGGTTGTGTAATAAGCACAGATAAGCGAAATACCATTTATAGTGTACTCTCCACTTTGAATCACAGGGAAAATCGCCCTAAGATCCCACTCGTCTCATTCATTGCATGTTAAGCGTACTACTGACCACCAGTGAGCTAAGCAGAAGACCAACGGTGCCACACTGATGAGTTGCAAGTAATGCCACTGTCGCACGAGGAAGGAGATGGCATCAATGGTGATGGGTCCCACCAGATACGTGAGGGTCAACATGGACGCTGCTCGCGTTCGTTTCTCTGACCCACCAACTCCATCACTGAAAGCAATAGCAAACAAAGTTCGAACAGTGACGAAAAGAAGAGTATACATAGTGAAGCTATTATAGAAATGGTTAATGACTCAGAGACTCATTCACTTACCTATTTACCAGCAGAATAGCCATTAACCCCACCGATCATCAATCAACGAACCAGGTGGCCAGGTAACTCTCTCTCTCTCTCTCTCTCTCTCTCTCTCTCTCTCTCTCTCTCTCTCTCTCTCATAATAAGTGGCTGTGGCCTATAATGATTAAATCATCCGTATCCGTATCCCCCCCCCCCCTCTCTCTCTCTCTCTCTCTCTCTCTCTCTCTCTCTCTCTCTCTCACACACACACACACACACACACACACACACACACATTTACTCATTCATTCAATCGACAATCAATCAAAATATCAAATCGATCAATCAATCAATCAATCGTTCACTCACATAAAAAAAAACAGACATTGCCTCAAGCAAGCTTCCAGACTGAAAAAAAAAAACTTGCAGGGAATCACTTACAACCGTTATCAATCGACCTATAGCACAGAGGTTAGTTTCTACCCGAGCAAGTATGAACAAGGAAGGAAGCGACATGCAACATAGCACACTGAACCAACCTAGCACAAAACAAGACATGTACTTGGCGATGGCCATGAACCCGAAGATGAAACGATAGAGCAAGAAGACTTCTACGTTCGGCGGGAAGGCTGTTGCCACGCCCACAACCAGACAAATCAGGGTGCTGATGTAGAATATCGTTTTACGTCCAAACCTGCACGAAAGATACCACAAATGCCACAACATGTCCATTTTGCCACTTTTGTGTGTGTGTGTGTGTGTGTGTGTGTGTGTGTGTGTGTGTGTGTGTGTGTGTGTGTGTGTTTTGTTTTTGGAGGGTTTTTTTTTGCAAGTAGGTACCCTGCAAGAGATCTTGTTTTTATCAATTGGTTTACACACTGGTTAATTAAAAGTTTTCCTTGCAAGCATTTTGGGGAATGGTCATAGAAGAGAATGTACACTACAAAGAAGTGATCAAAGAAGAGAAAGTAAACTTTAAAGGAGTGATCATGAAAGAAAAAGTAACCTTCAAGCGATGTATCCTAGAAGAGAGTAATGTGTAAGGGTGTGATCGTGTAAGAGAGAGTAAAATGTAAAGGAGTGTGACCATGGAAGAGAGAGTAAGGTGTAAAGGAATCATCATAGACGAGAGAGTAAGGTGTAAAGGAGTGATCATGGAAGAGAGAACAAAATGTAAAGGAGTGATCATAGAAGAGAGAGTAAGGTGTAAAGGAGTGATCATAGTCGAGGGAGTAAGGTGTTAAGGTGTGATCATGGAAGAGAGAGTAAGATGTAAAGAAGTGATCATAGAAAAAGAGTAAGGTGTAAAGGAGTGATCATGGAAGAGAGAGAGAGTAAGGTGTAAATAAGTGATCATGGGAAGAGAGAGTAAGGTGTAAAGGAGGAGTGATCATGTAAGAGAGAGTAAGGTGTAAAGGAGTGACCATGGGAAGAGAGAGTAAGGTGTAAAGAAATGATCATGGAAGAGAGAGTAAGGTGTAAAGGAGTGATTATGGAAGGGAGAGTAAGGTGTAAAGGAATGATCATGGAAGAGAGAGTAAGGTGTAAAGAAGCGATCATGGAAGAGACAGTAAGGTGTAAAGGAATGATATGGGAGAAAGAGTCAGGTGTAAAGGAGTGATCATGGAACAGATAGTAAGGTGTAAAGGCGTGATCATGGGAGAAAAAGAGTAAGGTGTAAAAAGTAAAAGAGTGAACAGAGAAGAGGGTAATGTGTAAAGGAGTTATCATAGTAGAGAGTAAGAT
Source organism: Conus betulinus (assembly GCA_016801955.1). Lineage (NCBI taxonomy): Eukaryota > Metazoa > Mollusca > Gastropoda > Neogastropoda > Conidae > Conus > Conus betulinus. Next base: position 270,024 of record JADBJO010000122.1, read on the forward strand.
GTGAAAGATTTATCATTTAAGAAGGAGTAGGTGTAAAGCAGTGATCATAGAAAGAGAGTGAGGAGCAAAAAAGTAATCATCAAAGAGAGTAAGGTGTAAAGGAGTAATCATAGAAGAGAAAGAAAGATGTAAAGGAATTAACATAGAAGAAAGAGTAAGATGTAAAGGAGTTTATCATGGAGAGAGAGTAAGGTGAAAATGAGTGATCATGGAAGGGAGAGTAAGGTGAAAATGAGTGATCATGGAAGAGAGAGTAAGGTGTAAAGGACTGATCATAGAAAAGAGAGTAAGGTGTAAAGAAGTGATCATAGAAGAGAGAGTAAGGTGTAAAGGAGTGATCATAGAAGAGAGTAAGGTGTAAAGGAGTGATCATGGAAGACAGAGCAAGCTACAAGGAAGGATCATAGAATAGAGAGTAAGCTACAAAGAAGTGATCATAAAGACAGTCAACAAACTTACCAAACAGTCAAGTTATCACTCAAGTCCGACAAGTCACATGCGTGAGTCATTCAAGACTCTCAAGAAGGCAGCATTTTGTTTTCACCAATCTGCCAGTTACATTTTAGGTTTAGTCAATCAAACAGGTAACCATTAACATTTACACGTGTAACCGATTGCAAACACGTAAAAAAAATTAATAAAATTTTTTTTAAAAGATTGCAAACTCGTTGGCAGCCAGTCAGTCTTACCAGTCACACAGGTAGCCGGACGCTAGGGTGCCAGTAATAGTACCTACGTGGTACGCCATGTTCAGATGAGCTCGGAATGTGTTTCTGTCGCAAACCAGATCGAACTGCACACACACACACACACACACACACACACACACACACACACACACACACACACACACACACACAGAGAGAGAGTAATTGTTATTTGCTCGCTGAAAAGCAAAAAGAATAAATGTCAGAAACGTTTTGAGAAACAAGGAGGAACTGAGGAGCGTGAAGATCAGAACGTATGACTTTTTGTGTGAAGCTCCGATAAGTGGAGCAGCTTTAGGCTATTCTACATTCCAATCAAATTAAAACGATAAGGTGTCATTTCAAACTAGAATTTTAGGGGTCCCCCTCCCCACCTACCCTTTCTTCTAACTCCTTTCCCTCTCCTACTTTTCCTTCCTACCCCCATGCTGTCCTTTCTGTTTACATCCACCCCATTCCTGTCCCCAGAAGAACACACACGCACGCGCGTATGCACGCACGCAAGTACACACACACACACACACACACACACACACACACACACACACACACACACACCTATATTTCTTGACCTTAACGACATGAAACCCACAACCTGCAAAAAAAAATTGACAATGCCCCAAGAAATTGTTTGGTCATCGGGTTTCGTTTTTTGTTTGTTTTATTCATTTGTTTGTTTTTGTTTCGTTTTCTTTGTTGAATAAGGGGGATCGTTTGTTTATTCATTGTTTTACAAAATACTTCACATGATATGGTTTGTTGCACGGGCACATCGAAAGCAAATGGTGATAAATCCCAAACTGGTGATCCTTCACTCAAAGCTTGGCAAGAAAGAAAACTAGTGGGTCAAGTGGACATCAATGATAGCGAATGAAGACCTGAGTTATAACGGAGGTGTCCACTTCCGACGTGTCGTAGACCCAGGCCTGGCAGTCTTGCGGCTGGCGCTGTTGTTGACTGTGGTTGCTGACACTGCTGTGGTTCCACTGGGAGACGATGGAGCACTGGGAGTAGCTGGACTGCTGGCTGTCCATGGGAATGGTCTGGTTCACCGCCACTCGGTGATCCTCGTTCTGAAGGACGTAGCTGTCCTCAGGCCACTGCGGCAACCGACACCTGCAGAATTTAAACGGCAGATTTTATGTGTGAGTGTGTGTGTGTGTGTGTGTGTGTGTGTGTGTGTGTGTGTGTGTGTGGTTTCCTTTTTTTTATTAGGAAGCCATTGCTGGCTGAAATTCAAACATCCTCAACTCATTAACTTTTTAGGATTGTACATCTCCAAAAAAACTGCTTGATACAACATTGTTTTTTGCCTGAGTTCCCGCTCATGTTGGCACTCGAGGCACTTATCTCAAAAAGCCAGAAATAAAAAACTATGCAGATTTTCTATCCCTCAAACAGATCTGAAAGCTAAAGCTCAAACTTAAGTCAAAGACTTCTGGCAGGAGAACTGGACCACGCAGATGGATAACAAACACATTCAAATCTATCCTGACCTTTAAGAGTGTCTAGTTCTACCGTTGCCACTGTTGGCCGTGAGAAAAAAAGTCATAATATTGTGCCGATTGCGCTAGGCCATTCTTTACACCTACTCCACCCCTTTAAAAGGCGAAGAAGCTCAATGGTATATCCCTGTGATGCCACTCACTGTATAACATGTTCTTACACGCTATTAAAACTTTCAACTGTCAGGCACAAAGATTTTTTATGGCAGACTTCATCAAAAAATCTTGAAAGCTGATGTGAATTTTTAGCTTCAAAAAGATATAAACGTTTTTATCTGATCTAAGACTTCTGGCAGGAGAACTTACCACGCAAAAAGCCAGAAATAAAAAACTATGCAGATTTTCTATCCCTCAAACAGATCTGAAAGCTAAAGCTCAAACTTAAGTCAAAGACTTCTGGCAGGAGAACTGGACCACGCAGATGGATAACAAACACATTCAAATCTATCCTGACCTTTAAGAAGTTCTACCGTTTGCCACTGTTGGCCGTGAGAAAAAAAGTCATAATTATTGTGCCGATTGCGCTAGGCCATTCTTTACACCTACTCCACCCCTTAAAAGGCGAAGAAGCTCAATGGTATATCCCATGTGATATGCCACTCACTGTATAACATGTTCTTACACGCTATTGAAACTTTCATGGTGTCAGGCACAAACGTTTTATGGCAGACTTCATAAAAATCTTGTTCAGAGATGTTCCATCTGATGTGAATTTTTAGCTTCAAAAGATATAAACGTTTTTTTATCTGATCTAAGATTTATGCTGGAGAGATTTAAGCAAATGCGTTCTAAAGAGATTTTTTTTAACAGTTGAGTAGGAAATGATGACAGCCAGTGATGTAAATGGTGTAGAGCCGAAGCGGTATATCAGATATACAGTTCTTTCACGTAAATGCAGGCTTGAAAATAGTCTCCTTTGCGTACCTTGGGGTTTTTTTTTAAAATTTTTATTGATGAAAAGGTATGAGGGATGTTTGGTTTTTAACATTATAAGATTCCACTTTTTTGTGCCAAGGGGTATTCTGTACATACACTGCTTAATTTTCTTGCCAGAACACTATATAATCGCTGTATTAGTGCAAAACCGTTTTGAAGTAGATGGGTTAGAGTAAAAAGGAAACATATACAGAAATCGTGTTTTGGCGCAAATTGTCCAGTCAGATCCCAAGTTTTCAAAACGGGGTGGCTGAGGGCAGAAAATGAAGCAACATTTGGAAAGAGAGGGGGTTAGTTACCGCCAAGGACACAGACAAACAGACTACATGATACAGGGCTAGACACAATGCATTTTCGACCTCGTGGGTCTTATATTTAAATTTCAAAACGTAGTAAACTGAGGGCGGAAAATGAAGCAAAATTTGGAAAGAGAGGGAGTTAGTTACCGCCAAGGACATAGACAAACAGAGTACAGAACTATACACAATGCATTTTGACCTCATGGGTCAGTCAAATCGTGTGAATGTAATTTCTGAAAAAAAGTCCAAAAGAGATCGTAAAAAATAGATCATAACAGCATTTTTTTCTTGTCATAGTGAGTTATTTTTGCAATAACCTAGTCTATCCTGAAGAGCCCCATTCCTTTGTTTTGGCTCAAAAGTCAAACATGTACAAGATGTGCTGATCCAAGGCTCTGCATGGGCACAGAATGCCAGTATCAATGAAACAAGTTTCACCTTGCAACTAGATCCAAATTGTTTTGGTTGAAAGCATGCAATGGGAATAAACAAAACAGACCTTTGTGAGGGTCACGGACTGGATATCAGAAAGTGTGAGTGTGCTTGTGAGTGGTCATGTCAAGAGGACCACTAGTCGCCTGTTCCTTCAGGCATCAAAAGAAGAACGACTTTCAAACGCCACCCATTCCCTGTTCATCAAACCTGCCTAACAGAGTATGAGAAAAAACGCTGACGGCGATTTTCAAGACAGCTCACTCCCCTTTGGAGAGGGTGGCGAAGGGAGAGGGGTGGGTGGATTTGCAGGCGTGGTGGGAGGTAAGGGTGGATGCAGCAGGGGCAGGGTGAGGAGCAGGGGTGGGAAGCAAGGGGTAGGTCAGACCGTTCCACGTTTACCGGGCCTGCCAAACGGAGTATGAGCTAACGTTTACGGTGATTTCAAAGACGGTTCACTCACCTTCACACCACTGTGTGTGTGTGTGTGTGTGTGTGTGTGTACATTAATACTCCTTTTACACGTTATAAGGCACATCGTAAATGACTAATGGAATAAAAGAAACAATTAAACAATGAAAGACTACATAATAACACAATGGATCGAATGACGAAATGAATGTTTCAGTTTGAAGTTTGAAAAAAAAGACAAATAGTAACAACATAAACGCAATAGGACACTGAACAAACACATCAATCGAGAGTTTGAAAAAAAAAAATAGATGAAGGCATGAAATGAAAGGAACTCAGTGAATAGATTATGAAAAAAAATATATACTTATGATGAAAAAAGTATAGTCAGAAATGCCTTCAATACATAATAAATTGACAGAGAGAGAGAGAGAGAGAGAGAGAGAGAGAGAGAGAGAGAGAGAGAGAGATGGTTGCGTGACCGGGTAGTGACGTGAGAGAGACAATGCAGAAAACGTGTGTCTATCCTTGCAAACAGGGTGGCTCAGTTCTTTTGCATTGGTGTACAGAGTACCCTGTCCCCAGTGTGCTGACTGTTGGCGGCAGTAGACATACAGAAGATTCAGGGCATTCCTTTCCAGCCATGCTTCAACCTCTTCAGAGCCACTGACAGAGGGCTGGCACGGGGAGGAGAGGGGAGCCAGATGGGTTTAGACCTGTTGAGAGAGGGAGAGAGAGGGGGAGGGATGGGGGAGTCTGTGACTGTACATTGTCGCAAACAGTATTTCTCTCTCCTCTCTCTCTCTCTCTCTCTCTCTCTCTCTCTCTCTCTCTCACACACACACACACACACACACACACACACCAGGTCTACCCCTGCCTGGCTGTCAGAGAGAAAGGAGCACAGAGAAAGACAAAGAGAAGAGATGGAGAAACAGAGAGAGAGAGACAGAGAGAGAGAATTTCATTATTTCCTTTTTAACTATTAATGAAGGTCATTACCATATATGTGACACAGTATCATTGTTGATTGTGATTTACATAATTGATGTAAAAACCAAACAATCAATTTTTTGCACACACACACACACACACACACACACACACACACGCACGCACGCACGCACACACACACACACACACACACACACACACACACACACACAAACACAAAGCACCTTTCTCAGTGACTTTGTTGTGTTTGCATGCTTTTTGTGTGCGCACGTATGTATATATATATATATATGTGTGTGTGTGTGTGTGTGTGTGTGTGTGTGTGTGTGTGTGTGTGTGTGTGTGTGTGTTGTATGTTTGGTTGTTCTTGTTTTTTTTTAAGGGGAGAGGAAGGGAGACGCTACGTGTCGTTCTTTTATTAACTTGCTTAAAGCCTTAATATGGCTACTGGTGTCATTTGAATTATATATGACGTGACTCCAGAATTTGAATAAGTAATCCTATTTCTTCTTATCAGCACATACACACAACACTAACAACAACAACAACGATAGAGAAAGAGAGAGTAGAAAAGAGAGAAGGGGAAGAGAAAGGTTGGAGAAAGAAAGACAGAGAGGAAAGAAGAAAGACAGACAGACAGATGTGACGAACTTTCTCACCTGTGACGGGGGACGTGGTATGCAATGACGACCAGCATAAGCTGCATGCCTAGGGCGATGAGAGGGACAACAAAGAGGAGGAACACACGGGTCTGGTAAGGTCCCCACCCTCCTAGGTATTGGTTCAGTTCTAACATCTTCATGCCTGCGAACACATGTATCACATGCGAGGTATAAAAGCTAATTTAGGCACGCATGCGCTTGCGTGCGTGCATGCTCCATGGTTTCCAAGAGAAACGAGACCGCACATATTGTCAAAACTACCAAAGGACACTCTACGCCACCAGTAGCCCTAACAACAATGTTTGGTTCCACCGGAGGCCACAAACCATGACCCGGTACAGCTGTAACATCTACACGCATGTCCATGTCTTGCGTGCGTACAATAAGATGAAATTCACAGGTGTACGCAGAAGCCTGATTTTGTGCTTCTTGGAAGTTATCGTCCTTCTATACCGGTTTCAGTCTGGGCGGTGGTGCTGATGTTGTCTTTGCTTTCCATCAGAGGATTCTGAGTTTGGATTCCTCATTGCTAATGACTGATCCAAGGCAAAGCGAATTATTGAACGCTTCCTAGATTCTGTCTCCGATGGTTATACATCAGTACAGGTGGTGGTGACGTGGCACATGCCATCAACTTTGCCTTCTCAGTGCTGATTTTCACGCGCACACACACACACACGCGCGCACGCACGCACGCACGCACGCACGCACGCGCGTGCGCACACACACACACACACACACACACACACACACACACACACACACACAAACAAAGACACGGACCTCAAGACACACCCGCAAGACACGGACCCTTAGGACACACTTGAAGACATGGACCCTCAAGCCACACTCGCAAGACATGGACTCTGAAGACACGTCCGCAAGACATGGACTCTGAAGACACAACCGCAAGACATGGACCCTCAAGACACACCCGCAAGACATGGACCCTCAAGACACACCCGCAAGTCATGGACCCTCAAGACACACCCGCAAGTCATGGACCCTCAAGACACACACCCGCAAGTCATGGACCCTCAAGACACACCCGCAAGACATGGACCCTCAAGACACACCCGCAAGTCATGGACCCTCAAGACACACCCGCAAGTCATGGACCCTCAAGACACACCCGCAAGACATGGACCCTCAAGACACACCCGCAAGACATGGACCCTCAAGACACACCCGCAAGACATGGACCCTCAAGACACACCTGCAAGACATGGACCCTCAAGACACACCCGCAAGACATGGACCCTCAAGACACACCCGCAAGTCATGGACCCTCAAGACACACCCGCAAGACATGGACCCTCACTGTGGATCTGGAAAGGAGAATCCAAAGCATGGAAACGAGATGACACTACAAGATAACTAAATATCAGATATTGTCATACTACCAGTGAACAGGTGCGCCAGACCACCAAGCAGGACACATGCGACCACAGGAAGATCAGCTGATATAAGTCAAGGAAAGAAAACTGCGTTGGTTATGGCCATGTTAACAAGAGTCAGTCAGCTAGCTAAGTAGCTTTCCAAAGGACTGTTGGGGGAATGAGACAGGGGAGTGGACAGGAAAGAAAGATGATGGCTGAAAACATTCCAGAATGGAAAACTGAACACTTTAGCAGAGACCCAAGACTTGCCACACAACCAAAGAGGTGGGTGGAACCAGTTCTGGGTAAAATCAGTACTTCGACATGGTGCCCAGATAGCTGTCCACAGATAAAAACTAACAACAGGGAATAACAAATGTAGTTTTAAAAAAAAACCGACTCTATGACATGAATTCACGTGGATTTCAAAAGGCGGAGAGAAAGGAGAGAAGGAGAAAGAAGACAGAGGAATGAAAAAGACGACGGCATTAAAGTATAAATATTAATCCTACATTGACAGCAATGGGAACTACTGGCTTCTCTATTTTAGGCCTGTCTGGCGTCGACTTTTGTCTCCTCGATGATAACTCTGCGATAGATACTGCAGACTGAATCTGTGGTGGTCCACCCATGATATGTAGCAGAGACCTCACCTTCAATTGTATGGTATTTGCAACACCACAGGAGAATTACGGCAATCCAACGGACTCCAAAGGAGGCAAATGAAGAGTAGAAAAGGGAAGTAAAAGAAAGCAGCAAAAAAATCAAGTACCAAAAATAAATCATGAAGAATCAAAATAAAAAGGACATATCTAAGCCTGTGCTTGGAAGCAAGTGAAAGGGAAATTACTTGGACATAAAAACAACACAGCGAAATGTATTAGTTAATTTGAATAAAAGTGAATTTAAGAGAATTTTGATGTCCGTTAAAATCTAACTCTGAAAGCAAACGTTAAAGTATAGAGCCGCGAAATGAGAGTATAACAAATACTGAGAAAATGCGCCTCTACTTCTTGGTCTTTTTCAAGCAGGAAAAAGTAAAAAAAAATTTTAAAAAAAAAAAAAAAAACGACAGAAAAGAACCAAAAGTCGGTAAGTAGCCAAAAGCGGTTAAGTAAATCTTTGTCACAATGGACCTGATTTCATAGGTATCGCCAAAGAGGAGGAGGATGGGAGTGAGAGTGCGGAGGAGAGACATGACGAAAAAAGGCGTTAAAGTATAAATATTCTATGCTTCACTAGCAGCAATAGAAGCCATGGTGTGCTATCATACCTATCCGGAATCAAATTTCTTGAGCTTGAAAAGAATTCTTCAGTGGACACGGCTGGTTGCAGTTGTGGCAGTCCACAGATGGTGTCTAACAGAGAACACTCCCTATAGTGTTGTGGCATTCTCTGCACTATGAGGGAAACATCATCACAATGCAACGGATTCCCACACAGGCCAGTGAAGGATAGAAAAGATAAATAAATGAAGGCGATGGAAAGAAACAAAGCAAAAAAGATCAACCATGAATAACCAAAACAGAAGGACACACGCAAACCTTTCCACAACAAAGCAAAAGGGAATTTTTCTCGGAATCAGGAGACAAGGTACTGAAATGTAGCAGATATTTTGAGAATCTCACAAAATGGCTGAGGGAGGTTTGGAAGATTGAAGGGTGTCGGGAAATGGGGGTGGACAGGAGTAAGAGCAGGTGTTGGGTTTGGGCTAGAGATATAGTGTGTGTAGGGAGTGGGGGGGGGTTGACTTGATGTTTCCGCCGTCTTGCTCGGAGTTCACTGTCGTCGTCGGAGAAGACGTGTTGAAGCAGCAATTGCTGAGGTAGCATTTCTGGTATCAGACTAATCGCAGTTCACCCTGAACGCAGTCATGCGTCTCTGTTGCGTCTGTATGTGTTGGTGTTGTGTGTGTGTGTGTGTGTGTGTGTGTGTGTGTGTGTGTGTGTGCCGGTTTAAAGGTACCTTTCAAAATAGAGTCATCCTGTTAAGGTTTCCGCTCCAGTGCCCTTTCGTGTATTCATTCTTCACACACGCTCAATAAAATTCTCTACAGCTGAAGGTGAGCATTCAGACTTTGCCTTTTCAAACCCTTGCTAGCGTAGGCGCGCGCACACACGCACACACACACACACACACACACACACACACACACACACACACACACACACACACATACACACACGCGCGCGCGCACACACACCTTTCTTTCTTATCAATGTCTATGCTCTGTCTGTCTGTCTGTCTGTCTGTCTGTCTCTCTCTCTCTCTCTCTCTCTCTCTCTCTCTCTCTCTCTCTCTCTCTCTGATGATACTTCCCAGTTACCGACTTTGTGGGTACACACGTGCAGCCTTCTAGTTTAAATAATTGTCCACGTCAAGAACAACTGGTTTACGTTCTATTTCTGTTCATATTGAATGCTTATAAGATATGTACTAAAACATTTTTTTTCTCTCTCAATTTATCTAGAAACTCTCCATATGTTAACAGCATCGAAGTTACACGTGTTGTAGGTCAGTGGTACATGGTCCCACAGTTACTTTCAAATGAATCTCATGCGCCATTGAAGAGTCTACAATCCTCACTTGTAACCTGTCATTTTGATGACCGTAATTTGTGATTTTCTTTGGAAACCTTTCACCAAGTAACCTGTCTGTGTTTCTTTTTTTTCCCCAGTTTGAAGTACGGTTTGGTCTTGTGTTCGTTCAGTTACGCCAATTTCTAACATATTTATGAGCCTTTGTGCTCATTGCAATGCTGATTAATACGCTACATGTATGATTCTAACGCAACACTGAGTACATGAAGCTTGCTAATGCGCTGGGTGTCTGATGCTTGTTGATACACTAGATATATCATGTTTATTAATGCACTGAGTGTATTATGCTTATTAATGCACTGGTTGTGTGATACTTGTAAGTGTACTATGTGTAGGATGCTTATTAATGCACCAGGTATATGATGCTTATTAACGCACTGGTTGTGTGATACTTGTAAGCGTATTGTGTGTATAATGCTTATTAATGCACTGGGTGTATGCTGCCTATCAATGCTCTTGTGTAACACTTGACGTGCTTGGTGTGTGATGTTCATTAATGCACTGTTCATACGGTGGTTATTAATGTACCGGCTGCATGATACTCATCAATATCATACTGATTAATGCGCAGGGTATTGATATCTATCAATGCACTGTGTATATGATGCTTATTCAAACACTAAGTATGCTATGCTCCAAGACGCATTTAGTACATGACGTTTGTTAATGCACTGGGTCTATAATGTTTATTGATGCACTTGGTATGATGCTTTTTTTTTTAATTCACTGCGCGTATGATGCTTAGTAATGCACTGGATGTATGATACTTTTTTTTAAAATGCAGTGGGTGTATGATGCTTATTAATGCATCGGATGTATGATACTTAATGCGGTGAGCGTAGGATGCTCAATAATGCACCAGTTGAGTGAACCTTTTTAATGCACTGGATGTGTAATACTTATCAGTGCAAAGGTGTATGATGCTTGCTGATGCGCTAGGTGTGTGATTCTCTGCCAGACAATGTACATCCTTTTCTATCAATTTTCAATTTTTATTACTGCATATCAAAATGTAATATTTTCCATCAAAAAGGTTGCTGATCCACAGAGCAGCTCCTTCCGCATATTTTAGGGAAGAAACAGAGAGAAGGTGTTCTCTGGAATTCAAAAACTAGCTCATATTCCCGAGCGAATGTTAAGTTTAGCACGAACCATATCTTGGAAACTAAGCAATTACAAGTCATTGGATAAAATGATATGGTTTAGTACTAACAAGGCTTTTACACCCCAGGGCATTCGTGCATCCTTTGCATATTGTAAAGACATCAAACTTTATAACATGAACACACACGCGCGCACCTGTGTCTAATACTTTACTCTTGTCTTGTGAAACATGCAAAATCTTCGTTTTCCCATACTCGTTTGTACGATGTCCCATAGTTATGAATGTAATAGTTGTGTGTACCATGCTTTTCTTCGTGTTTCCATCCCTTCCTACACATTTAGATAACGTAAATCAATACATGAAGGCAATGAAGAGAAAACAACAGTTAATTACACAATGCAACTTAAACAGCACTCTTAATTTCTTCTCGCGCTTCTTTCTTTCTCCCCTAAAACACCCACTCCACTCCTGCCCTCCCCCACACACACGCATACGCAAGCACACTCTCTCTCTCTCTCTCTCTCTCTCTCTCTCTCTCTCTCTCTCTCTCTCTCTCTCTCTGGGTAGTAGGTGGAAAAAAAAAAAGCATTTATATTGCTTATCTCATTACCCTGGTAAAATAAAATTTCGTTCGTTTTCTCTCTCTCTCTCTCTCTCTCTCTCTCTCTCTCTCTCTCTCTCTCTCTCTCTCTCTCTCTCTCTCTCTCACGTACGCACACACACACACACACACACACACACACACACACACACACACACATACACTCACTCACTCGCTCGCTCACTCACTTACTCACTTATTCACTCGCTCATTCATTCGTCGCAGATGCAAAGGACCTGTTATATCGTACTCACGCTTCAGTGCACTGCCAGTTCGTCCGTTCACTGTGTATTCCCTCACGACACTGAAGCGGGCCGTGTGACGGTACAAAGTGTCCGCAGGAACAAAGTGTCCGCATGCAGAAATTCTGCGGACACTTTGTTCCGCGAGGTGACATGTAACTTACAAAAGCGGAACAAAGTGTCAGCAGCCGTTTCAGCCTCAGTTTGAGTGGGTGAATGTGCACGTACACTCCTATGCACGTGCGTGCGTGCGTGTGTGCGTGTGTACGCATGCGCGCGCACGTGTGTGTGTGTGTGTGTGTGTGTGTGTGTGTGTGTGTGTGTGTGTGTGTGTTTACGATTTTCCACACCAACGGCGACCTAAATGGGATTTAAGTAGCAATCCACGTGTGGACGTGTGGACGTGTGGCGACCTAAGTGTGTGGATGGCTACCTAAATGTTGCAATGGCTACCTTAGAGTGGAACAAAGTGTCCGCAGCCGTTTAGGCTTCATTGTGAGTGAGTGATGAGTGAGTGAGTGAGTGAGTGTGTGTGTGTGTGTGTGTGTGTGTGTGTGTGTGTGTGTGTGTGTGTGTGTGTGTGTGTGTGATTTACAAGGTGTCCAAAATGTTACCAATTGATAATAATTGTCACCAAGTTTTTTATTTGAACATAGTTTGCTGTTTTTATCTTCGATGCGCCTGAGCATTGTAATGTCATTGTAATGGATGATAAAATTCAATATTGTGTTTATCAGGGGCCTAGGCCTACAGTTACAATGTTTGTGTTGATGGAACGGATCGTTCACTATAACGAATTGATACAGAAAGACTGCTCCAAACTAGAAGGAATAGTAAAGGACATCTTATAAATACTTTGGTGTGGGAAAAAAATGAAAGGAAAAATTGTGTTGAAATAAGAACTTCGTGAAATATATCAAATGGGAACATTAATGTGACCACCTATTGTGTTTGTGTGTGTGTGCGGTTAGATGTGTTGGGGTGGACATGCCAGTTGTTGGGAGAATCTTGGGTTTTGTAAATTACCGTTTTAATAACCAAAACATGATCGCTCCAGTTTAGGGCAACCTGGAATCTCTGCGTTCGGGGCGTCCACTGTATCTTTCGGCAGTCTTTCAACAATTGCTTGACAACAATTGCGTACTGCCTTTTGAGCAAATGGTCTCTGAATCTGCTCTCTTCAGCAGATGTGTGCACAAGGATCACAAAATGTAGCTTCAGGACTTTTTTCTGAGAGAGAGAGAGAGAGAGAGAGAGAGAGAGAGAGAGAGAGAGAGAGAGAGCACAAGAGTGATCAGATAACTAAAACTTGTATTCAAACCAAACTCACACGTTCAGTTTTTAAAGAACAATGAAAACATTGAGCACCTTGCACAAAGCTTGCTATTGGCATTTGTTGAATAGATTCTTTACTAATTCCTCTCATTTTGAGATAGTAGGCCCTACGAGGAAAGAAAACTAATAAGCTCTAATAAGTATTGATCCTAAGCATTTACTCATGCGAGTAGTTTAAACAAAAAACACCATCTGATGAAACAAGAATGGCCTTTAGATTTACTTTGACCTTGGTTTTGCTTCAAATAACTTCTTTGCATTTAAATGATTGGTTAACTCAAGGATACATTCAACATTAGAATACCCTGGAAGTATTGATCCCCAGTATCTACTCATGCGAGTAGTTTTTAAACACAAACACACTGTACCACATGATGAAGCCAGAATGGCTTCTATATGCCTTGACCAGGTTTCTTAACAAAAAATGAAGGTAAAAAAAAAAAGAGAAGAAGTTAAAAAAAAGAAGAAAGAAAAAAGCTGATTTGCCGTGCCTTGGTAACCAATTCACAAAAACGCAAAGCATATTAAGTCAACTTTCTTGAATCGGCTGTAGGTCACTGAAAATTGCCGACAATTATATGCTGTATGTCTGAATAAAAAAAATAAAAATACCATCACTTTGAAATTACACATGAAGCTAATCACACGCTGATATCAATCACAGAAACAGTCTACGTTTTTCTCTTTTCTTGAGTTTACATTTGCATGTTTGAACTTTTTTTCCCAAGAAAACAAGTAATCATACACTTCTTAAGAACGCCAGAAGACATCGACAACTTCGAATCGGCGGTAGTCTCGTTCTTGTAAATGCAGCCAGGCGTTTGCCAAACTGGACTGATTTTTCATCATACGCTTGATTTCCATCACAAGGCCACTGCCCCTCCCTGCAGCCCTAATGATGCGTCTGACAAACACAGTCCTGGGAACAAAACTCAAAACTTGATGACCAGTGTGTAAGACGGGACAGCCTTCTGCAAATTTATTGACTTCTGCTCGAAAAAAAAATGTTCACTTTACTCAGAGCAAACCTTGATACTGGGCAGTTTTGAAGACATTTCTGGATAATCAAAGATTGAATTTCATGGGGAAGTGTTACAGACGGATCAGCATGACCACGACATGAACTCCCACCATTTGGGTGTACTGCACTGTCATCACCGGAATCACTGACTTTGCTATCTCGTCCTGTGGCGAAGACATCATGTTCACTGACTTCAACACAATCAGGGAGTGTATGTGCACGTTCACCCACTCACACTGTGACTGAAACGGCTGCTGCGGACACTTTGTTCCACTTTTGTAGTTATATGTCACCTCGCGGAACAAAAGTGTCTGCAGGATTTCTGCGGACACTTTGAATGTCAGTTCACGGTACAAAGTGTCCGCAGGGAACAAAGTGTCCGCATCCGGACACTTTGTTTCTGCGGACACTTTGTACCATCAGAGGCCCCCTAACATTTACAAACAGGATTGTAGTACCTGTCCAATATGCAGTCTTCTTTCTTGAAATGCTCTTAATTCAAGACTTGGTTTCTGTCTTCAAGCGAAAAAGAGTAACAGTCATTGCGACGTCCGAAAAGAAATATTAATCTTTCTCAATACCTGATCCCTTCCCCAGAGATACTAAACGGCTGCTTAAAATGTTTAAATAGTCGGCGTTACGAAATTACATAGGAATGTGTCATGCAACCAAGTATGAGGTCGTCTTCAAACCCAAAAGTAGTTGGAATCTTTTACCGAACCCATTGGAAATGACGTTAAGGCTTGCAGAAACTGACGAAAGATATTAAAGCCCACGAGCTTTACCTTGATAGGACCAAAGGGAAATGTCCCACCAACTAGATACAACCGCTGCATGCAAAATTCAGACAAGGGAGATCTCCGGAGCAGGTTCGTTGATGAATGCTAAAAGCCAAAGAAAAACGCATGTCAACTGGCACTAGCACCAGTCTTCTCACGATAATACTGCATGAGTACTCCATGAATACCTTAGCTGCGGGCATCAGTGCTCATCATGTAGGCTTGTTCAGATGAGAAAAAAAGCCGGTGTCAGAGCCGTGTTATTTCTTTATCTGCAGGGGAAAACACGTTCTTCTGAGAGTCTCCCCACATCCATGCACTGTCTTTCTCCAACAGTTCTGACACCAGTTTCAGTACTGCCAACAGTTCAAGTTGAAACATTTCCAGGAAATTCATTGCGCCCAGTTCCATTTGAGTTCAGCGACATTCTCAGGTTCAGGCAATTTCGACATTGTTCAATCTAGTGTGGCCAAGGAGTTCCATTTCTTGTAGTCTAAACTCTCATTGTTTCCTTCTTTAAAGTCAGCCTTGCCGCTACATTCACTTCATTGCAGTCTGCACATGTATCTCATGGGCCTCTTCATTCACACTGGAGATCAGTACACTGGGCGAAACACGCTTTTTTTTTGTACTCCCAGTTCTTATAGAACAGGGAATATTTTTACAATGGGAACGAAGAAATGATGTGTGTGTGTGTGTGTGTGTGTGTGTGTGTGTGTGTGTGTGTGTGTGTGTGTGTGTGTGTCTGTCTGTCTGTCTGTCTGTCTGTCTGTCTGTCTGTCCATCCGCGGTCAAAATGTGTTCCACTCGCTCCAGACAAAACTACAAGGCCGATCTTTCTGAAAATTTGTAGGTATGTACATTATGGGTCATGGATGATGCCCGATGTTTTATTTTACCGTTATATCCCGTTACTAACGGCTATAACAGCCATGACGGTTTTCTTCTTTATGACAATCTCAGAAAGCACTTGACCGATCTTTCTGAAAATTTGTAGGTATGTTCATTTTGGGTCACAGATGATGGCCGTTGTGTAACAGGAAAACCGTTACTAGCGGCTTTAACGGCCTCTAACGGTTTTTTCCTCTTGATGGAATATATCACGCGTATTCAATATAAACTGGAATACGTTTATATACGTTGCATCTCGTTCTTTCTCCGTCAGCACCGTTTTCATAGGTAATTTGAGCATTTCTGGTGTAGATGATATACCCAGGGGCAAACAAGAGTTTAAAAAAAAATGCCCACACTCCATTGTCAAGGTCGTCATCCTGGCTGATTCATTGACGAGAGGGATCTGTGTGAACCAATAAATCGCATTCAGACTACTGAAAGCGTTTGATCCGTACGGTTAGTAGAAGACTTTCACAGTTGTAGGACTCACGTATCACTTCTTTAGAGCAAGATTTACTTTATCAAGGTTGGTGCGGACTCTGACCTTACTGAAGTTTGAAGAGCGATGACGTGTTTGAATATCTAACCGCTGCTCCTGTTGTTCAGCGGTTTCATTGTTCCTCAGCCACTTTAACTATATGTAAATTTTGTGCTCTAGAATTTTGATTATCCTTCTTGTTGTCAACTTTTTCTAATTCAATACCGCAAAAATTGTGTGTTTTCGTGTGTGTGTGTGTGTGTGTGTGTGTGTGAGAGAGAGAGAGAGAGAGAGAGAGAGAGAGAGAGAGAGAGAGAGCGTGCGTGCGTATATGTGTGTGTGCGTGTGTGTGTGTGTGTGTCTAGGCTTGTGAAACGTGGACCCTGAAAGCAGATCTACACATAGGCATCTGGGTATCTAAAGTAAGATGCTGCTACAAAATTCTACGCATCTCCTACAAAGATCATGTCACCAATGAAGAAGTGAGCAAAAGGATCAAGGCAGCCAAAGGCCCCTTTGAAGACGTATTGACAACAGTCGAGAAATTAAAACTGCTGAAATGATATGGGCACATTTCTTGATCATCCTGCCTTGCAAAAATCATTTTCCCTGTCACTGTCCCATGAAACAGGAGAAATGACAGAGAGAGAAAGCAATGGGGGAACAACGCCCAGATGCGGACAGGTCTGACTTTGACGGTTCTCACGGAGTGAAATAAGATTTAAAAAAAAAAAAAAAAAAAAAAAAAAAAAAAAGCAAGGAGGTGGCTCGCCAGTTCAAGAGGTGACCCAACGATCGTAGGGTTAAGTAACTTATGATGATGATGATGATGATCTTCACCACAAAGTTGATAGAACTATTGTTGAGATATGCTAACTTAAAAGCTTTTTGTGACAGAAAGCGGAATGACCAGGCTTTCCAGATGATGTGACTTATCTTTGCTGGAAAGCTTCTGAAAAAAAAAAAAAAAAAGCTTTTCAGATGCAAAAGATTATAGAGCTTAATCTATAGCTATAAAATTCTTCTATTTCATATCTTTATTTCACTTTAATGACAAACCACTGCAGCATTCAGTTTACACTAATAAACTAATATTATTTAATGAATAAAATAGAATCTGACATCAGCATATATATTTTCATCATAACCCAGTACAACCAGGGTTTTTTATGAGTTGCATAGTGCAGAAACTATCGTATGTTTTCATTAACTATTAAAATGAAGTCTTTCTACAATTGTGGAACAGGTACGCAGTGCCAAAACATGATCAGTTCTCCCTTGTGCGTTGTAACAACAGGTGCAGTTGCCACTGTGTAACTATCTGTGTTTCTAAGAATCACGTTTGTACCTGTGCTATGTGGATAATCTTCATTTACAACCATTTCAAACAAATAATAGTTTATGTAGCTAAAAAAAATCCTCTAGTTTATTTTTTAACATGAATGTTTTCATCCCATCTTACACAACACTTCGACTTAATGTTAGTTTCAATAAAGGAGTCCTAATACAATTGACATCCTTTGGTTAGAGCAAACCAAATCTGATAAGTATTTGTTACTAATTACTTTTACCATGGCCATCCCTATTCACTGTAGTAATGCTGATCTGTAATCACCAAACGTCACAAAATGTCAGATCTACATTTCTCTGTGAATGCCCTCACATGTCATAAACAAACCATCCTCCCGAAGAAAGTGTGTTTGCAAAAGATTCCTTCGTCAATCATTTTTTGAAGCCTCATGAATGTTTCCATTATCTAAAATCTTTTCTTATAGAATGCTGGTTTTGCATTTTTTTTCAAAAGAAAGCATATATAACGTTTTGTAAAATTTGAAGGCTTCTGTCCAGAAAATATTTGCGTTTGGGGATGTTAACATACCCAAATATCTTAGCTGAGGAAAATTATGTAATGCAATTATTTTCCATTCAAGATTTGCTGAATGTAGTTTCCTGAACAACGTCAATGGTATGACAAGTGCTTTTAATCTGGTCGTCCAAGTCAATTATTTTTTTCCAATTTCTATGTAATAATTTTCTGCTTTTTTATCTGTTTTCC
>JADBJO010000122.1:293419-328419 GCA_016801955.1 Conus betulinus
GATTATGAATGAATTATATGCATTCAACATTCAGATTATGTGTATTCAACATCAAGATTCAAAGCATCACTTTCCATCGTAAGTGACTGTATTCCAAAATGAAATAAACACGTCATACTGGTCAAGTCTGAGGAATGTATATCATTAAAGACAGTTAAACAATATAAACAAAAATTTTTTAAAATGATTTTTTTAAAAAAAAAAACAGGAATGAAAACGCAAACGCAAACTCGCATTCTTACAGAGTAATTGCAAAAGCAAGGAATATGTATTGCTCATCCTTCGGTGCAAGAGACGCTTTCTCTCATCATAAAGATTTTTAAAAGTTTTTTTTAAGCTGTGAAAATATGTTTTTTCTCAATACCAATGAGTATTCAGAATACTAAATCCACGGTCTCATGAAATAGCAGCAAGCGTATGCTGAATGCTTCTGAAGATTGTATATATAAAAAAAAAAATCCTCCACAAGAAATCAGACAACACTGGGTGAAGGAGGACAAAACAGAACTGTAGGATGGAACTAGCTACACTGCAATGAATATTCATCATTTCATCATTTACCAGAATGATACTGTATCATCAGCTTACTGGAAGATTTTTGTTTTCTACATAATAGATATGCAGAGGTTGGGTCACCCTGTGTGCAGTCTCTTTGAGATATGTAAATTTACTAATATGATTGTTTGAATGTTGGCATAAGAAGGCGAAGTCTCTCAGCGTACATCTGCATCCAAATCAAAAGACGCCGCAACTTTCATCACGAATGCCAGATCTAAGGAGTCAAAAGCTTTTTCTGAAATCAATTTTAAACCACCCGCAGGCAACTCTGTCCTCTGAAAGTTATTTGTCACATCATAAACCAGTCTTAAATCATCCATGCTATACCTTTTCCCGTAGATCTAGTTCAGCTCTCACTTAACAAACGTTGTCAACTTGTTTTATTTTACCAAAATACGAGCTGACTTCATATCATATGTAATGTTTCAAATCGATATGGGTCCTCAGGCTCTAATGAACTGTCGAATTGTTCCCTTGTGAATACAAATTATAATTGCTTTAGTCTGTATCAGCTTACCGTGCCTGACCTGGCGTTCAATGCTCTAACAATGGAAGTTCCCATCCCCTACCCCAGAAAATCTTTAAAAAATTCGACTACAGAGACATCTGCTCGAGGACATCCACGGATTTTCATATTTTTATAAACCACAACTAGCTGTCTCCAGCGTAACTTTACCTTCAAGCTTGGAAGCATCCTCATCGCTTAGATGGGGAAGTGTATAAATAATCCTTGTATTCAACGACTTTCTTTCTTTCCCTATAAAATGTTTCGTAGAGAATTTCGCCTCCTGGCTCATATTTTTGTTATTTTCTAAAACGTTTTCTACAGAATTGACAAGTTTGGTGTAATTTTGCTTACATAATGCTGCCTTTCTGGAATATAGAAATGTCCGAGATCAACAAACTTTTTTTTTTTTTTTTCTCTTTTTTTTCTTTTACGCTGTCCCCTTGCTGGTTTGAAAAGTCAAAATCTGATGACGTTCATGCTGCTGCTCCGATCAGCATCCGATAACAAAATCTTTCTGTCGTAAGCGAAACGACTTCATAGGTAACAAATAAACATAATTTGACAGTTAATGCCGAGACTTAAGACCGACTTCTTGTGGGCGAGAACCTACCCATCATTGCCAAGTAACCTTCCAACACACATTTCATGTAGGTGTGTTAGTCGAGGGGGGCGGGGGGTGAAGAAGTCGTTGTTTGCTCTACTTCATTCATTATTATTTTCATGTATATTTTACACATCTTTTTAACTGTTTTTTTTTTTTTCATATCCATTTACAGCTACGGGATTCTCCGGGTTCAATTTTTATTTGAAATTGAGGTCACATCAAGTAGATAACGTAATGGTCTCTTTGAAACTTCTCTGGATATGCATGTGAGGCTTGAGAAGTCCACAGTTTTCATGGCTGGCATTCCGGGAAATAACTTCCAACACAAGCACGAGTTGCCCATGATCCTGCTGGACTGGCCGATGTTCAAAGTGCCGTGGTGGCCTCTGACAAAAGGGAACTGTGTCCCAACTCCTCTTCATTTTCCTTCGACTCTGCCTTTGGGTTGTCTGTCTCGTCGTGACGATGTCTGAGGACACATGCAGATACGAAGACTTTGAAAGCCATGAGCGAAGCGTCTCGCATGTTTCTTCACGTCAACAATCACGTATGCAAATACCTCTCTCTCTCTCTCTCTCTCTCTCTCTCTCTCTCTCCTCTCTCTCTCTCTCTCTCTCTCTCTCTGTGTGTGTGTGTGTGTGTGTGTGTGTGTGTGTGTGTGTGTGTGTGTGTGTTTGTCTGTAATTCTATTTTAGTTGCGTGTGTCTGTATAATACGTGTGTGTGCCTGCGTAACATATGTGCTTGCGTGTGTATGTGTGAGAGAGAGAGAGAGAGAGAGAGAGAGAGAGAGAGAGAGAGAGAGAGAGAGAGAGAGACTCCATGATGTTGATTATGTTGATATCTTCTGGGAACTAGGCAACTACAGCCGCTACAGTTGAAATTCTGGGCAGCACTGCTGACCATTTCATCCCACACAGACCCTGTTACTAACCCTGCCTGATGGACGTCATTCTGGAACAAAAAGAAAAATGGTCGCATTCTTTTGGGGACAATATCCGGAAAGGCATGGGCATGCAGAGGATGGAGGGAATGGAGGGGGGATGAAGGGAATGGAGAGGACAAAGGAACGAAGTGAAAACAGAATGGCATCCAATCAGAGGACGTTTGTATGTAATGTAATGTAATGTAAATGTAAAAGGATATTTATAGGGCGCTTTACCTCGCAAGAGCCCAAAGTGCATAATACAGGAAAACAAGATAAAACACATGATAAACGACCAGCCACCGTGGCGAAGTGGTTAGCGTCGCGGACTCCCGGCTGGGAGGTCGTCGTGGGTTCGAATCCCATCAGAGTCATGTGGTTTTTTTCTGCCCCGACCGGCTCCTACCCAGAGTTGAGTTTGCTGTGGACTCAACTGGGAAGACTGGGACCACACAGCCGAGTTTCATTCACTTAATGAATGCGTTTTTCTGAGAGTGTTGCTCAAATTTCCTGACCAACACTGCAGGTACTTGTATCTCTCCGGCCTGGTTGACGCCAGGATATATTATGAAAGGAAGTGTAGAGTACAGCTGTGGACGGCGTGTCGGAATGAGCGGTGCGGGTGCACTGCCACTGAGGTGGCGCCGATGTTGGGACAGCAAAAAAAAAAAAAAAAATGGTAAACAACACCCTCATTGTTCAGTCAAATGACCTGGGTTCGACCCGTGGTCGTGTGCACTGAACTCCAGTTCACCCAGTAGCAACACCACCGCTGACGAAGACGGACGGAGGTCTGTCGAAAGCTCCAAGTAAGTGCTTATTTCTCAGCTGAGTGACCTGTCTAAAATCCGGAAGTCGTAATGATAAAATACTAATTCATATTCAAACACACACACACACACACACACACACACACACACACACACACGAAAAATTCACACACGCAGACACATGCAGACACACGAGCGCGTCATTACCAGCAGACACGCGCACAGTGATAAGTGGATATCGTTTATCAGTCCGAGGGAAAGAGATGTGTCTTTAGGGAGGTTTTAAAAGTCTCTGAAGAGTCCGTGTTACACAGAGAAGAAGGGAGGCCATTCCAAAGATCGTTGGCAAGCGAGCGTGGTACATGGACAAAACTACATCATTGAAAATGATTTTCTCGATGGCCTCTTGATTGCATCGAATGTGCTGTGAATTGTACACGAAAAGAAACAAAACCGGAGACGTGGCCCTTGAAATGTTTCTTTTTGTTTCTCATCTTTCTCTCTTTCACTTGTTTACGAACGTGTCAGGCTAAATCATTTTTCAGTGCAGTATACTTCCACACGTCTGTTGGTCAGGTACAGCCAAAGAGGAACGGAGGGGAGGGAAGAGAATGGGAGCAGGGAGGGACATGAACCTGACTTTTATTATCACTTGAGATACTGTGGTCGAGTTTAACATCAGCATGGTTCATGTGCATGCAGAAGGCAACAGCCTGTGTGTAACCAGAAACTACCGTAAAACACTCCTTCTTCCCCCGCACCATCAAGGAGTTCAATAAGCTCCCACCTGAGGCAATTCAATCAGCCTCGGTGGTGGACTTTCAGTCCTACCTCTGATCCACCACCCCCCATCCCCCCCCCCACCCCCACCCCCATCTCTCCCACTCCATGCCTAGAGTACAAACCCTTCCCACCACACTCCAAAGTAGGGCCTGCCAAAGTATGGTTAGAGGTCTGAAATAGCGAGTGTGTGGCCCCCACTTCCCCTGCCCACTGTCCAGCAGTTAGGTAGTGAGCACTGACTGCATAAATTGACCCATAACTCCCACAGCAAACTGGAACCCCTTTGTAGATGCCAGAATCTTCAGCTTAATGAAGGCGGGCAGATAAAAAGAAGACGACCACAGTTTGAAACTTGCCAGTTACGTGGCACTGGTGGTGCGATATTTAGCAAGCACTGATTGTCTTTGAAAACGGAGAGAGTACGGGTTCATCTAATGACAACTGCTATCCCTGTTGAACAAACTGGTGACATTCTCCTACCAATGTTAACCAGCTCCAGTTTAAACAATGTCAATTTAAAACAGTGATCTGAAATAATACATGTAGTAAATGACCTTGAAACAGGTTTGCCACAACACACGCGCTTAACAATTAGAAATGAATACATCTCTTCTTCCCCTCCTCCCATTGAGATAAGACTTAAGTTACACAGCTGGTGCAGTGTTCATTATTGTGGTACCCCTTAGATTCCAGTGTGCTCTGGGACCATTGAACATTTTGTTGTTTGATGACTGGCATTTTTAGGCAGACGGGTTTATATATCGCCGCTGAACTCACTTGATGAAGTTGATGGCGTTTTCCACAGTGTCAGGCAGAGTTCGGTGCAAGGTTTCTGGCAGGTAAAGGGCTGAAATGCCAGCGCAAGAAGAGCAAGTCCTCCAAAGACAACCAGTGGTACAGCTTGACCAAACCGTCCTCCGATATACAGACCCTGGGAAAGCACAACGAAAACTACCGAGTTTCTAAAAGTAAAACAATGCAACAGGAGTGAAGGCGTTGTCTTCGTTGGGTAACGTTTAAACATCAGCTCAGTACAATGTAATACTAAAGTAGCAAACATCCCCTCCACATCCCCAGCGTGTACCCGGAAACAAATTATAAACGTCATTTGTTTCTTGATGTTAAAAAAAACAATGGAAAGTCTGTCCTGCCTGAGAAAAGTCAACAAACAAGCAAATCACCAAAATATGGAATATTACAAGTAATCTGGGATCAGTCTTCGTTTGTTGTTGTTTTTTGTTATTTTTTTTTTTTTTTTGTTTGTTTTGTTTGTTGTTGTTGTTGTTGTTTTTTTTTTAGCTAAATTACGGATTTATTTTCTTTGCGTAATAAGACGTTACCAGACTTTAGAAATAAGGTTAAAAAAAATTACTATACCGCCGCCGAACGAAAGAAAACAAAAAAATTGTAAGAGACAGTTTTCCAGTTAATTTTAGTGACGACTTTTATTGCAGCATATCGCTTCTGGGCAGTTCATATCAAACAAAACAATGATGACTATCCTCTGTAGGAGTGCGAAGCTCGCTCACACAACGTCCACTCACGATCAATCAAATCAAACAAAAGAAAATTTCCCTTTTTAATTAAGGACTAAACTTATACATTTTTTTTAACATAAAATTCTTTCTAGTGTGGTTTCAGATCATCACTCAGACAAATTTCAATTCGACGCATTAACAGGTCCTGATGAGACTCAAAATACCTTTTCTGTTCAAAGTTTGGCATCAACAGTGTTACACAATATAGTCTTTCTGCAAATCAAAGTTTCTGGTCCTCACAGACCTATAACAAATTGTCTTTCCTGGTTTTAACCTCATCAAGCCACATAATCTTTTCAGTCTTCCCGACCTCAGGCAAACTACAAAAAAAAAAAAAAGAAAAAAAAAAAGAAAAAAAAAAAAAAGAAATGTACCTGTGCCCCTCTCAACAAAAAATTCTAAAGTACACATCCCTACTGTCGTCTGGGCAAAAAGTTCCAAAATGAAAAGAAAAACAAAATGAATCATGTTGTAAACACCATTTTAGAGAGTATCTTTATTTGAAGAATATTAATCATCATCGCTTGTTTGTCTCTCTCTGTTCATGTGTTTTCAGCACATATCACCTGCAGGTTTGCTGAGCATGGCATAGCCGGGTTGTGGCCTTCACGGTTATCTCTGACACCTTCCGTGACAAACAATAGAGTCATGGAAACAGGTGGTCAGCAAATACTATGGAGACTGCTCCCCCTTCCCCTCCCGTCCCTTTTTCTCTCCCTTTAATGCACTTCTCTCAACAACTTTGGAAGATTTAGAAAGAGAGGGGGTTAGTTACCGCCAAGGACACAGATGAAGTACAGGGACAAGACACAATGCATTTCGACCTCTTGGGTCTTCTTCAGGCAAAAACTAATAACATTTAGGACAATGAAAGCAATGAAAATTTAGCTGTTTCTATTAGGCACCTGAATAAAATGCCGCTGGACGGAAATGACAGATGGGAAATGGAATGAGGGACAAAGAAAATCAAAATCTGAATCAAAATCAAATGAAGGACAATAAGAATTAGAAGTGGCTTACAACGTTCACAAGTACACATACAGAGTCAAAGACGTGACGTGAAATACAACACGACAAAGAGTATCAGCCAGTCTCAGTAAAAGTGAAGTTTCAAAACGGAGTGACTAAGGGCAGAAAATGAAGTAAAATTTAGAAAGAGCAACTTTGGGAGGGCGATGAAGAGCCTAAAAACAAGCTATACATGATGCGATACGATTACGTACCAGGTCTGCCACATAGGGGTGACACTACACTCCCAGTTCGTCCCCAAGAAGATGTGAAGGCCAGGGCGAAGTTGCGGACGACTGTGGGGAAGATCTCAGCACTGATGATGTAAATAGCTGTGAAGGATGCAGACACTCCAAGCTTTCCCACCATGGCCAGAGCTGTCGTGACCCACTCTAACTCTGTGTCAACGATTAAGGCGGAATGAAAAAGAAGAGAAAGGGACAAGATATAAAGTTGCGGAGAGAGAGAGAGAGAGAGAGAGAGATGTGGAGAGAGAGAGAGAGATGATAGTCAACACAGTTCAGTTTTATGATAGTCGCACAGGCCTCGTACAAATCGACAGATGAAATGTTTACCTGCTGGAATGATTTCATCATTCAGTGTTTTAATCAGGGCGAAATAATATCATCTGCACATTACTGAGCAACTATTCTATTCGTAGTGTAAAGACTTAAATTTTCAAATTGTTGTCAAGTTCGTGTAGGAGGCAACGAACGAAGTCACAAGCCCAGAAATCTCTATTGATTGTGTCTTTTACTAGAAGACAGAAATTACACCTGTTGCATTCATTTAAAAATGTGGTTTTATTTGTGTAGTGAGGTAGATTCATATGATGTTTTCATGATTTTTTTTTTCTGTATACGCAAACAAAAAAAAACATGAGCTGTCGTAGTTTAATATTGCCCAAAATATTCAAACATTTCAGCTTACGTTCTCCATTGTTCATGCCTACTGCTAAAAGAAAGGACGCCCAGTGACTGTACCTTTCCCTCCTAGAGACACGGTGAGTATGGTGGCCAGACAGGCCAGGCCTGCCGTCAGAATGAAACAGCAGTGAGATCGTTTCCTTCCCAGCCGCTCCAGCAGTACCCAGGCCAGCACGTAACCAATCAGCTCCACTGTGCTGGATATGAAGAAGTTGATGCGCAGATTTCCGCTGAGGTTGCCCACGTTGAGAGTCAGACCGTAGTATGTCATGGAGACGACAAACCTGAAAGTAAAACAGACAACATGCAAGTGCCAAACTGGAAATGAGATGATCATGAGGACAGAGATGAAAGGAGAAAGGGGACAATGAAGGAATGCAGAATGGAAATAAGTTCAGACGATCTAAGATTTATTATCTCTGTTTAAACCTGTTTTTTGTGTTTAACCTGTTTTTCTGCTTAAACCTGTTTTCTGTTTAAACCTAGATAAGAATATAGGTTTCTGGACTCTGGATTCGACATTTAGAAAGTAGTCAGACTCAGAATCAAAAACTTACTTTGAGAATATTTCGTCAGGGTCGCCCTGTCTTTTTCAGATCACTGTTGCTGTTGTGGCAGCGAGGCCTGGTGGGGCAACTGTTGTCTGGGGTGAACAGTTGTCAGGATCAGCGATAATTTAGTGTGTTTTCCGTTTCTTTGTCGTTTATCCTGACAACTGTTCACTCCACACAACAGTTGCCCCATAAGGCCTCGCTGCCACAACAGCAACAGTGATCTGAAGAAGACAGGGTGACCCTGTCGAAATATTCTCAAAGTATTTTATTCTGAGTCTAACTACTTTTCTAATGTTTAAACCTGTTTTCAGGGAGACCTTTCCATCAAGCTTGGGTGGCGAGGGTCCTGTGCCGCGCGAGATCAAGTCAAAGAGGTAGAAGGACGGACACAAATCTTTTAAAAGCTCCTCGCTGACTATGGCCCAGAGAGCAATATTTTGGCCCAAA
Organism: Conus betulinus; assembly: GCA_016801955.1. Taxonomy (NCBI): domain Eukaryota; kingdom Metazoa; phylum Mollusca; class Gastropoda; order Neogastropoda; family Conidae; genus Conus; species Conus betulinus. The sequence continues at coordinate 302,040 of JADBJO010000122.1, forward strand.
CTCGAGAAGGTGTCCACAATGCCCACAATGAAAAATAGTTTGCCAGGCCACGGTTACCGCAGTCAGGCAGACAGCGCTCCATCGCTCACCGCCTCACATCTCCAGGAGCCATCCCTTGGTGACACAAGCTAGACCCGTCGTCACCCACAAGGCTGGAAGGTTGACTGCGTCGCCTGACACTGACTTCTCACATCAGTGTCCCTCGAGAGAGATATCAAGCCTTTCCCTCAACACTCCCTGCTATGATTTCGCTGAGGGTGTCCTGCCTTCGGGGACGGAGCAATCTTTCAACGGGTGCTGTGGAGAAATTCAAGCTCAGCCTTAATTCATCGATATATCAGATAATCATCGCGACCACAACAGATATAACTTCTCGAAACTGTCACTTTAAGTTTAGTTACTGGCTGATTGGCGATTCAGAATAGACCACACATAATGACAGTTCAGGCCATTTGACCAAATGGCAGCGATAATATATTGTGTCTTCCGTTTCTTTGTCGTTAGCAGGCCTACTTCAGACTTTGTCTTCCTGCTCCACCGACAGGAATTACTGCCTCACTCAGAGGAGGGGGTGCGGGTAGGGTTGAAATGTTTGGAATTTTCCAAATCTCTCTATCTCTCTCTCTCTCTCTCTCTCTCTCTCTCTCTCTCTCTCTCTCTCTCTCTCTCTATCTCTCTCTCTCTCTCTCTCTCTCTCTCTCTCTCTCTCTCTCTCTCTCTCTCTCTCTCTCTCTCTCATGCGGATAGTTCAAAACTGACGTTCCTTCAACCCAAAAACATTAAAAGTCAACCAAAGAGGACACAGTAAAAAAATGGAGGTTCACCAATTGAGAGAGATGATCACCGTCACGAGCACCATCCTGGGACACCTCATCAGCTTAGCGCCTTGATCGCTACCTGACGTCCGCCCCCGTCACTCTTCGGCTCTTCAGCAATTCGAAGCAGGCTGTGTGAGGTGGGAGGTGGCGTTTTGTTGACAGTGGCCATCTTCTGCAGTACTGTCATTGCTGCCTTCGTCTTCTTCTTTGTCAGAAGCCATCTTGGAGATTCTGGCAGCAGCCTGCACAGTTTCCCGATGTCATGTATAATGTGTCTGGCGGTGTGCGCGTTTTTGTGCGCGTCCGCGCGTGTGTGTGTGTGTGTGTGTGTGTGTGTGTGTGTGTGTGTGCGTGTGCTGTGTGTGTGTGCGTGCATTGCGTGCGTGCGTGCGTGTGCGTGCGTGTGTGTGTGTGTGTGTGTGTGCGTGCGTGCGTGTGTGTGTGTGTGTGTGTGTGTGTGTGTGTGTGTGTGTGTGTGTGAGTGTGATTATTCTCACACCACTCATTTCGTTTCTTCTTCATTTACAGCCACATCTTTGTGTGTCTTGTCGCAGTTCCAGTACCAGCTATAAACAGGGAATATCAATATCAAGATTCAAAGAGTTTCATCTTGTCCCTTTCGGCGGCGTGCAGAGAACAGCATAAAAACAAAGTACGCTGAATCAACACGAGGAATCAGGAATCAGGAAATTAGGAACTAAACACAGTTAGCCGTCACGCTTTTAAAAATCCCAATCTTTATTTAACAATTGATTATGAAATGACAGGTTGTTGGTTAATAAGATCAGTGTTTTGTGACGCTTATTCGATATAATCGCACCTTATATCTTTACAGTAAAAAACCTCCATTGGCCAACAAAATTTTTTGAAAGCATTAATGTTTTTGTGTTCTTTTCGTGTCAGTACGTAATGTATTCCATAAAAGTGCAATTCTGTTAGTAGAGGATTTTTACCTATTGGAAAGATTATATTTGATAAATACTTTGTCTACATATTTGTGGGATGTGAGGAGGTTCACTTTATACCATCAGTTCAGTTTTCGTTATACAACCAGACATCCTTGATCTCCTGTCTGAACTCACCTGAGTCTATCCATGATCGAGTGCATTTTGACTGGTTGTGCTTGCCATGATTTGAAACTCTCAAATCTATCAATCATACGTTTTCTGGGCTTCGGAATGTTCGAAAAAAAGTCAACGGAATTCTCGTTAGAGTTGAAGAAGGCGTCCACATTGTGGAACCACTTTGACAGTCCTGTTGAGATGGAGCTGCAATCTTGCGCTGGAATTCAAAACATTGGACCCTGTCACCACAGTCAGCCTTTTCTGTCTCTAGAAGTGATTTAGTGAGAGAGTACAATCAGTTGTTATCATTCACTTCAGTCAGCGTTCCAAGTCCACCTCATCGGGAAGAGTGACTTGATTCTTCGTAACCAGTGGGCTGCTTGTGGGATCTAACCACCTCTACCACAAATACCCCAGATAACACAACACAGATATATTCTTTAATGCCCGTGTGATCAAAATATGGGTCGACTTATCTCCATCTGTGTTCACCCTTTTCTCTGTCCATTCACAAAATAAAACGATGTTGACATGAAATCAGTTGCTAGCTGATATGCATAATTCGGTTTTGTTAGGTTGTTGTTGTTGTTGTTGTTGACGTTGACGTTGTTGTGTTGTTGTTGTTGTGTTGTTGTTGTTGTTGTTGTCGTTGATGTTGTTTTTTTTCGTTATTTATTGTTGTTTGTTTTTTTTGTTTGTTTTGTTTGTTTTTTTTTTGCTTATTTGATTGTTTGTTTGTTTCTTTCTTTCTTTTTGAACAGGATTTGCGGGGGGGGGGGGGGGGGGGGGGCGGAGGGGGGTCATGCATAGCTCCAACGATTAACTGATGAATTGTCGTATTAGTAGGTTGAGGTAAGTAAGACGCCTAGTCGATAATGTGTCATGCATTTTGCGTCATAGAAAAATCTCCTGTACGAGCCCATGTCTCTGATCTGTTGCCTGCGGAGCAGGACTACTGACCACCAGTGAGCCAGGCAGAAGAAACGTGGGTGCCACGCTGATGAGTTGAAGGTAATGCCACTGTCGCACCAGGAAGGAGATGGCATCAATGGTGAAGGGTCCCATCAGCCACACACGATGGTCAACATGGACGCTGCCCTTGTTCGTTTCTCTGGACCCACCAACTCCACCACTGAAAGCAATAGGAGATAAAGTCTCAAACAGTGAAGATGTTCAGAATGTGACTGATTGAAGCAATCATCAAGGAGGTTAAGAACTCGGTCATTCCCTCACTCAGGTATTTACTGGCCAAATAACCAATAACCCTCCCAGCTAACCCTTCAGCCAACCAGATAGCCTGCCATCAATCAACGAATCCGTAATGATTTCTCTCTCTCTCTCTCTCTCTCTCTCTCTCTCTCTCTCTCTCTCTCACACACACACACACACACACACACACACACACACACACACACACACACACACACAAAACGACAGAGAGATAGAGACTCAGAGTGAGATGGAAATACAGAGAAAGAGAGAGAGATAGAGACAGAGAGACAGACAGACAGAGAGAGAGAGAGAGAGAGAGAGAGAGAGAGAGAGAGAGAGAGAGAGAGAGAGAAGAGAGATTGTTAAAATCAATTTTTATTTCAAGATTGAAAAGAATCTACAGGGAAACATTCACGACAACATCCAATGGAGAAACAAACAAAAAAAATTAAGTTTCAGTCATTAGGAGGAAAGAAGCCCAGCACACTGAACCAACCTAGCACAAAGCAAGAGATGTAGACCGATATTCCGGCAGCCCCGTCAATGGCCCGATAGACCAGGAGGACTTCTACACTAGGGGGAAGGCTGAGGCCACGCCTACAGCCAGACCAATCATGGCGCTGATGTAGAAGATCGTCTTTCGTCCAAACCTTCAACAGTGATAACAACAGCAAAGAACAGTTCATTTTCCAAATTCTGCAACAGTGATAACAACACCAAAGAACAATTCAAATTGTAAAAACTGCAACTGTGATAACAACACCAAAGAACAATTCAAATTGTAAAAACTGCAACAGTGATGACAACACCAAAGAACACTTCATTCAAACATGTGACAGTGATGACAACACAAAAGAACAGTTCATTTTGCAAACCTGTGACAGTGCTAACAACACCAAAGTACAGTTCATTTTGCAAAAACCTATATCAGTGATAACACCACCAAAGAACACTTTATTTTGCATACCTGTGACAGTGATAACAACACCAAAGAACAGTTCATTTTGCGAACTTATAACAGAGAAACAACACCAAAGTACAGTTCATTTTGTAAACCTGTGACAGTGATATCAACACACCAAAGAACAATTCATTTTTCAAAGCTGTAACAGTAATAACAACACCAAAGAACAGTTCATTTTGCAAACGATGACAGTGATAACAACACCAAAGAACAGTTCATTTTGCAAACGATGACAGTGATAACAACACCAAAGTACAGTTCATTTTGCAAACTATGATACTGATAACAACACGAAAGAGTAATTCATTTTGCAAACCAGCAAAAATGACAGCAAAACTAAAAAAGTGTCCATCCTGCCACTTTAACACAATAGTGTTCTTTACAGGTGATATGTTAAACAAAGATAGATAGATAGATAGATAGATAGATAGATAGACAGACAGATAGATAGAGATAGATAGATAGATAGATAGATAGATAGATAGATAGATAGATAGATAGATAGATAGATAGATAGACAGACAGATAGATAATCATGTAGATAGATAGATTGACAGATAGACAGACAGACAGATAATTCAGCATATAGATAGATAAATGTATGTGAAGATAGGTAGATTGAGAGACAGACTGACAGACCGACAGATAGATACATAAATAAAAAGATAGATAAATAGGTAGATAGATGGATAGGCAGATAGATAGATAATTGAATAATGGATTGATTGATATCTGTAGCTGTATATGGAGTGTGTGTGTGTGTGTGTGTGTGTGTGTGTGTGTGTGTGTGTGTGTGTGTGTGTGTGTGTGTGTGTGTGCAGTGTAAAACAAGAGGAATGCTTAATTTATCTTCCTTTTTTGTTTCTCTCTCTCTCTCCATATATATATATATATTTTGTTCAAGTATATATATATATATATATATATATATATACATATATATATATATATACTTGAACAAAAGAAGGAAAAGAACAAGTTCTGTTTACAACCCAAATTTTCGGCACAAGGCCTTCCTCCGGGGAGTTTATTGCGACTGAATGATCAAACATCTCTCACACATGTTCATATATATATATATATATATATATATATATATATATATATATATATATATATATATATCGTCTTTCGTCAGGATTCAAATTACCGGTATCTTACCAGAAGTTATATGTTTGTGAGTTCTCCCCTGATATAAACATCAGGATATATTTCCTAAAATATATCAGGAAATAATCAGGTTTCGAAATACCGGTATCTGACCAGGAGTTACATGTTAGTGAGTTTTCTTCCTATTGGAGATTTTCTCCCCCTTGGAGACTATAAGCTTGCTGAAGGCTCATTTTGAGAAGCATTTATTATTCCCCAATCACCCACTCAAGCACATACTGTAAGTTAGGCAGAATTATCTACCACTGCAGATATGAATGCTATATCTCCCCCTATTTCTTGAATCTAAGACATAAGAGCAAGCTTTGTTTGTAATTGAATATTTCTTTCAGTCATTGCAACACCTGGACAATCTAATCTAATCTTCAATCTAAGACATAAGAGCAAGCTTTGTTTATTATAATTCAATATAGATATATATATATATATATAGAGAGAGAGAGAGAGAGAGAGAGAGAGAGAGAGAGATATATATATATATCAATTCTTTTCTTTTTTTTCAATTTCAAATCTTTGCCAAGTCATTATTATAAGTATGGAAGAATTGTTAACCTACACTTATTTTCCCCCACTACTGAATTGTTCAGCATTATATTGTTTGGTAATCAGTGGGGCGATTGCATCTCTTAGGAGATCCAAGTAGAGGTTGTTCTGCACAGTTCTTAGCCACTGACAATGCTTGGGTTATTGAACAGCAGAGCTGACCACTTAGACTGTTCCATATCTTTTGATCTCCCTTGCATCCTTAAATGGATCCTCAAGCATAGGCTCAAAGATTGTTCCCTACATTTCATATACTGTTTGCATAATGTTTTTAGTTTTTCAGCAACTTTTTTTTCCTCTCCACACTTTCGTTTTGTTTTAATTACTACCTTTCGCTGGCTGCTTTGCAGATGCTGTTGGACTCTCTTTTGAACCCTTGGTGGTGATAACACCACAGAATTACGGACTGTGGTGTGTCTCTATTTGACACCAAGAACACAGACACAATCAGCTGTATCATCCTGATGAGTCCGATCCAGCGGATGAAAGGCCTAGGAGCAGGCAATACATATAGATCTGCCTTCGATGGGGACTGCCATGGTTCCCTCATGCAGCTAGTGAATGGTTTTCATATTTACATTTTCCCATTGTATTCATCTTCATTTTTTTTTTAATTTCAAATGTTTGCAAAGTCATTATTACAATGATGGATGAATTGTTAACCTGCACTTGTTTTCCCACACTACTTAATTGTTCAACATTATATTTATATCATCACTGTACCATGACCTTAGGAAGCTGTCAACCAGTGAAAATTTGTTAAAAATGTAAGTGTTGTACCCTGACAGCATTTGGTATTACTATTCTGCCAAGCACAGTTCAGTTCTTGCAGATCACATGGGTAACCGTTACTGATTACAGAAGTAATGATAAGCAGTCTCACACGCTGGAAGCCATTCGGGACTTACCAGTCACACAGGTAGCCAGACGCCAAGATACCTGCCATAGAGCCAGCGAAAAACGCCATGTTCAAATGAGCTCGAACTTTATTTTTCTGTCGCATACCAGATCGAACTGCGCACACACACACACACACACACACACACACACACACACACACCTATGAGCAAATATATAAATACTGCAGAAGAGTGACGAGGAAGAAATAGAAACTGACAAGAGCGCAGGCCAGAAAGTAGTAAGCTTATGTCCGTTTTCATTTCTGAAACTGTGCGATATTTGGAGCATCTTTTGGTCATTTTAACTCCCCTCAACCCCCTCCTCCTCCTCCCCCACACACACACCCCACCCCCCGCTCCCCATTCCTCCCAACAAAAAAAAAAAACCTGCAGGGTTTCATTCCAGAGTAAAACTGGTCCCCCACAGTCCGTTTTGCGACTGCTTCCTCCTCTCCTACACCCACCCCTACCTCCTGCAAAAAAAATAATAATAAATAGATATATATATATATATATATATATTAGTAGTGGTAATGATATCAATAAAACCTGGAGGATGTAAAGAAAATCATACTTCACAATTCATTTTTTTTTTCTCGAAAGGACATTTTGTTCCATCTATGCAGTAAATTGGCAACAGCAAATGAGCTTTCCACTTCCACTAAGACAGATGTAAGTCCTTGTATGGATTGGCTGAATGAATGACTTAATCTTAATACAAAGGCCAAAATAGTGAGAACTTGAATATGGAGAAAAGTATTCTGCGGATTATTACCACTATTAGCGAATGAAAGCAAAGTTGTTCACTGGCATTTTCTTAAACTATCCCCCATCCCACCCCATTCCCTTTTAAGTAACATAAAGTATCTTCAACTAAAATCTTCCAAAACTCATGACGTTTTCAGGACCTTTTACCTTTTTTTCTGTTCAAGTCCATCAATAGATTTCCTTTTAAGCAATTTTTTGACTTGAGAATGTAACATACGCCCCTTCGTACCCTGCACCGTGCTGTTAAGTGCTTGCTTTGTTCTATGTAGTTAGCAGGCCAGTGTTGTGGAGTCCCTACCTCTTTTCATGATCCCAGTGGCGCGAAGATTCACCCTCCCTCCCCCTACCTCAAGAGCCCGCTTCCCCCATCCCCCCCCCCCCCCCCCCCCCCACCCGACCCCCACCTCCACCTCAACTCGTTCCACCCCACCGGCTCACGATTGTTGAACGCTTGCATAAACGTGGCTTTTTTTTTTTATAATACAGTTTGCCGCACATGCATATTGAAAATGAATGGTGACAAAGCTTCTGGTCCGGGCTAGTAACTGGTATTCAAAGTTTACCCAGAAAGAAATAAAAACTAACGTGTAAAGTGAAGACGAAGAGTAGTGAATGAAAACGAATGAAGACCTGAGTAATGAGGGGAGGTGTCCACTTCTGACGTGTCGTAGACCCAGGCCTGGCAGTCTTGCAGCTGGCGCTGTTGTTGGCTGTGGTTGCTGACACTGCTGTGGTTCCACTGGGAGAAGATGGAGCACTGGGAGTAGCTGGACTGCTGGCTGTCCTCCATGGGAATGGTCTGGTTCACCGCCACTCGGTGATCCTCGTTCTGAAGGACGTAGCTGTCCTCAGGCCACTGCGGCAACCGACACCTGCACAGTGTCATTGATGATAGATTTTAGCTGAATGACCTCTACTGTTTCTGCCCGTCTCCTTTTCTCCTAGCGCCACTCTCTCTCTCTCTCTCTCTCTCTCTCTCTCTCTCTCTCTCTCTCTCTCTCTCTCCTTGATCAAATAAAAGTTTTTTCTGAATTCTGGGCTCTCTCTCTCTCTTCTCTCTCTCTCTCTCTCTCTCTCTCTCTCTCTCTCTCTCTCTCTCTCTCTCTCTCTCTCTCTCTCTCTCTCTCTCTCTCTCTCTTGATCAAATAAAAGTTTTCTGAATTCTGGGCTCTCTCTCTCTCCCTCTCTCTCTCTTCTCTCTCTCTCTCTCTCTCTTTCGCGCGCGCGCGCGCGCGCGCGCGCGCGATCGCTTGCTCGCTCGCTCAGAATATGCGGTAAACTTTTGGGCAGTGCATCTGACATACTGAACGTATCTGTGTATGTCCCACCCTATGGCAGCCCGTTTTATGACACTGCGGAATCCAATTGTCATACACTGGAAGTTGAAAGGATTATAGGTGATCTATTGGCAGCGGATGCTAATATGTACTTGATTTGTAATGGCGACTTTAATGGACGAACAGGTAATGTACAAATCATCAACAGTCCATTTACTCAAATTTTTGCTGTGATGTTTTTGATAGGTCTACTGCATTTATAGACAGCAGAATGTCATGTGACGTAGCGATAAATGATTTTGGTAAGAAGCTACTTGATAAGTGTGCCTGTTATAATTTGAAAATATTAAATGGGTGTCCAGAGCTCGAGGGTTCTGGTAATTTCACATATTTATCTGAACAGGGTCATAGCGTTATTGATATTTCCTTACGAGCTTCGACCTCTGTGGCAGTTTTGAACGGGATGGTCATAGGAGACAGAATTGAGTCAGACCATATGCCTATTGAAAGATTGGTAATTCCATTGTTCAACCCACTGTCAACAACGCTGTCCAGCTAGAGAAGATTATTTGGTCAGAAGATCAAGCCCACATATTCACTGAACACTTAAGATCAGAACATTTTCAGACCCAACTTGAGTTGGCAATTTCTCTGATTGATGTGGATCTAGATGAGTCCGTAAATATTTTTACTTCATCATTAAGGAGGCAGCTGAACCAATGAAAAGAAAAGTGTTAGTAGGTAAACAAAGTGCTCGTAAAGCCAGATGGTTGATAACGAGTGCTTTACAAAGAAAAGGGAAGCAATAAAGACACCTTCGAAGGGCTAGAAAAACTAGAGATAAAGTCGACTACGTTAAATACATCGGAGTAAGGAAAGAATACAGGACTATGCTCGACATGAAAGAGCGTGCACAGAGAAACTTTGATTTGAAAAATCTTTTAAGCTCAGCGGAAAAACTCCAGTCAGTTCTGGAATGAAATTAACAAGAATAAAAGAAGAAGTGTTGTTCTAAATGACATTATAGAAAACGAGTGGGTACAGCACTTTGAAACAGTTTTCAACGAAGGATTTGTTAACGGGGAAGATTGCCTAAATGATGAATCAGACGAAACGTTATTTGACCATATATTGGATGGAGAGATAAGTGAAAAAGAAATCAGTAAAGCGATTAAAAACACATGAAAAATAAGAAGGCAGCGGGTTTAGATGGTCTTTTGCCTGAAATGTTGAAAAATGCAGAGCAAATAGTCCTACCTTACTTGAAGAAGTATTTCAACGCTATATTCTCTAGGAGTTTTTTTCCAACAAAATGGGCGGGAGGCAGCAATAATTCCACTGTATAAGAAAGGTGATGCCAACATTCCTGATAATTTCAGAACTTTTGAGTGTTCTTAGTAAGGTTTTTGCACATATTATCAATGGCAGGTTAACTTTATGGGCAGAGCAAAACGGTATCATTTGTGAAGCACAAGCAGGCTTTAGAAAAGGCCGCTCAGCGATAGATCATATATTCACTTTAAACACAGTAATTGAAAAATATTTGCAGAAGAGTACGAAACTATACGTGGCCTTCATCGATTTCAAAAAAGCATATGATACTGTGAACCGTAAAGTTTGTGGGCGGTGATGCTACGAGCAGGCGTGCGAGGTAGGATGCTAAAAATGATTCAGGCAATGTACTCCCATGTGAAAGCGTGTGTTTTATGTCATAATAATACACGTTACTCAAGTTTCTTTGAATGTTTACATGGCTTACAGCAAGGATGTGTTATTAGTCCATTATTATTTTCTTTGTTAATAAAATGAACTTGCAAATGACGTAATTTTAAACGGTAAACATGGTGCTACCCTCACATCAGACGAAACTGAGCTATTCCTTTTGCTGTTTGCCGATGATCTCACTTTTTTGGCTTCTGCTGCGATTGGGCTGCAGCATCAACTGAATATTCTCCGGAGAGAAACAGAAAGACTGCGGTTAACAGTAAATTTAGACAAGTCAGTAATTATTGTTTTCAGGAAGGGTGGTTTTTTCTCAGCTCAAGGAGAGAGATGGTTTCTGAATGGCACCCCGCTAGAAGTGGTTAATTCATACAAATACTTAGGTCTTACTTTTTTCTACTAGACTTAGTTTTACACTTGCCATGGAAGAACTAAAACTTAGAGGGAAGAAATGTACAAACGACATCCTGTGCACACTAAAAAGAATTGGGTGTAATTCACCGGATATTTTCTTCAAACTATTTGATACACAGGTTGTCCCGTTGCTTCTTTATGGCTCTGAGATATGGGGTACAAAGCTTACCCCCAGTTGGAGCAAGTACATCTGTACGCATGCACAAGATTTTTACATGTAAGAAACAAATCAGCAAGCGACGTAGTATATGGAGAACTTTGACGTTTCCATTATGGATATCAGCTGTTACCCGGTGTATTAAATACTGGTTTAGGTTGTTAAAAACAACCGGATACCAGATTTTCAAAGAAAGCGTACAACATGTCACTGTCTATGCATGAGAAAGGCCATGTAATTGGCCACACATGTTAAAAATATCCTGTGTGAAAATGGATTTCAAGAAGTATGGATTTTGGTTGTGGTAATGAAACAGGATTCATAAAAGAATTAAAATTCAGACTATTTAGTCATTTCTGCCATCATTGGCGAAGCCATTTGGATAACAGTCCACGGTTGTCCATGTATGGTAAATTGAAACATATGTTTTCTCGAGAGAAAAATATATCAGTATTCTGTATGTAGAAAATTACAGGAATGTTCTGGCACAATTTAGAATGGGTATGTCCCAATTAAATGTACACAAATTTCGTTTTTCACCTACAGCTGAAAACACGACATGCCCTGTATATTTAAAATCTACAAGAAGACGAAATTCATTTTATGTTCAAGTGCCCATTGTACAATCAGATCAGAAAGTTGCATAATTTTGACGTGACCGCGGGTGAGAATTTGGAATGAAAATCGATTGTTGTATTTACTACTGAACTGCCCGATCAAATAGTCAACTTGGCAAAATTCCTAGCCTCTGCCTTCAAAATTAGACAAGCCTTCATCGGCAATACAAATATGTGAATCAGAAATATCCTGATTATATGAATCATGTGCAGCCCATATTATATGTCTGTCCAGTCAGAGTTATGTTTTCTCTGTGATTAGAGTTTTTCCTGTTTGTATGTTCTCTAGAAGTGAGGTATGATTTTGTGTTCCCCACATGAAAGGGGTTGTTGGCCTATAATCATCAAATTTCAGAGTTCTCGCTCGCTCGCTCGCTCGCTGCTTGCAGTTTGAGACGACGGAATTCATTCTTATTTTTGCTGATCCTCTGACAATCTTTATTCACAGTAAAAATCCACAGATTTAGATGGAGTACACAAATAAAGTAGCCACACACATTCTCTGAGTATTTGCTTATAGTCAGACCTCGTGGAGAACCAATCCATTAACAGCAGCAACCCCTGGAAGCAAACCCTGGTACAGTGTGTCCATTTTGACTGGCCCTCCAGAGCAAAACACCAACATACTGGAAGTGGTGGAGGAAGAGAGGGAGGGGGGTGATCGATGAAAGAGGATTTTCGCCAGCTCTCAGAAAGAAAAGTCATATTTCGTCGTCCAAACAATACACACATGTTCATGTGTTGAGTAAACCCACGACCTTGTGGTTTAATTCTCTTGCCCATCTGACACGGGTGACAGCTAAGACGGAGGGGTAGGGGCGCAAGTGCTCTCTATTTTCTGAAACAGAAAGACCAGAAAGGTGCTGACAGAGATGGGTGACAGGCTTGCCAGCCCAGTGAAAATACTACAGAGCGTGTCAAGAGACGTTTCTCTTCACGATGTAATGGAAAATGTTTTGGGACGGAGCAGTTGAAAACAGCATAATATATTGTTAATACCGTACCCACTTAGAAGAGCACATTTTGCATTTTTGTCAAGAAGGGTGCCTTTTTCCTCCCTAAAAGTGGATAAATGTGGTCTATGCATCATGTTCTATGCTTATAAGCGCGCAAGGCTTTTGCTGTGTTCACCCTTACCCGTGAATATTTTTCATAATAATGTGTTTGGGCACCTGGCTGAATCTTTGTTCCTTTGCTTTTATGTTTACAGATTAAACGTTTTGAACCGCTGTGTAACAGGACTGCGTAAAACATGTCCGGGATTCTTTTATTAACTGAACAGTCTGTACGTATTGGAAAATGGTCCCTATGTGTCATGTCTCTCTGTTCTTCTGCAGAGAACGCGAGAGAGAGGGGGGGAGGGAGAGAGAGAGGGGGAAGGAAGGGAGGGAGACAGATAGAGACAGACAGACAGTGACAGAGACAGACGGAGACACAGAGAGACAGACAGGCAGACAAAGACAGAGAGACAAAGACAGACAGGGAGAGAGCGTTTTTAACAATGAGAGCAAAAAACAAAACAAAACAAACTTTGTGTTAAATTCCCACATACACTAACTGCATGTAAGCTGCGTGCGTGCGAGTGTGTGTGTGCGTGTGTGTGTGTGTGTGTGTGTGTGTGTGTGTGTGTGTGTGTGTGTGTGTGTGTGTGCGTGTGTGTGTGTGTGTGTGTGTGTGTGTGTGTGTGTGTGTGTGTGTGTGTGTGTGTGTGTGTGTCTGTCTGTGTTTGTCTGTCTGTCTGTCTGTGTGTGTGTGTGTGTGTGTGCGCGCTCGTGTGTGTGTGTGTGTGTGTGTGTGTGCGTGCGTGTGTGTGTGTGTCTGTCTGTCTGTGCGCGCACGTCTGTCTGTCTGTCTGTCTGTCTGTCTGTCTGTCTGTCTGTGCGTGCGTGCGTGTGTGTGAGAGTGTGTTTTGTGTGTGTGTGTGTGCGCGTGCGTGCGTGCGTCCGTGCGTGCGTGCGTGCGTGCGTGCGTGCGTGCGTGCGTGCGTGCGTGTGTGTGTGTGTGTGTGTGTGTGTGTGTGTGTGTGTGTGCAGGTGGTAGACAGAGAGACACACAAAGGATGAACTGCTGTTAACTAAGGCACTGCGCAGGGTTTTGTTTTTATTTATTTTTTGTTTTTCCTGTTTTCATGAGACATCATGCATCGCTTTGCTTTTAACCCCTTACAGTCTAATCTGTCTTTGATGGACGGCTGTGCTATGAATGACATCACACTAGGCTATGGATAAATAGTGCATGTGCATTTTCTGATCTCTCTCTCTCTCTCTCTCTCTCTCTCTCTCTCTCTCACACACACACACACACACACACACACACACACACACACACACACACACACACACACACACGAGCGCGCGCGAGCACGCACGCACGCACGCACGTACGCACACATGCACGCACACATACACAGATAGACAGACAGAGAGAGGGACGGACAGACGGACAAATAGATAGATAATAGAGATAAATAGATAGACAGTCATAAGACAGATAAATAGATAGATAGATAATAAGATAGAGAGAGATGGAGGTAGATAGAGAGAGAGCTATATATATGTGTAGATAGATAGATAGACAGACAGACAGACGTTCGTGTGTATGTATGTATGTATGTATGTATTCAAAACGCGAGATCTAAACCAACCGTCAAATATCACTCTAAGTGAAAAGACTTTAAACACGCGCAGGCGAGTAAAGAGAGAGAGAGAGAGAGAGAGAGAGAGAGAGAGAGAGAGAGAGAGAGAGAGAGAGAGAGAGAGAGAGAGAGAGACTGAGAGAGACAGAGACAGGCAGACAGAACGACTGACAGACAGACAGACAGAAATTCAGATTCAGATAATCTATTCATGAAAGGTCATGCACAATAATTGTAAGCAATTATGACACGTAACGAATGAAAAAGCAAATCGTTGTCACATGTTCGATAATAAACAATTTCTCTCAGTTTAAAGGCTTCGTGTAGAAACGATGAAAATTGTTTGGCAACGTCGCAGAAGTGGATGACAGAAGTAGATTCAGTTTTAAACAAAAATGGCCGTCTATAATGTTTGGGCTTAATAAACTTTCCGCTGATGCTTCTGAGGGCTGGGCAGTAAAGAACTAAAGGTAGGCCTACATCTGTTTCCTGTGATTCTCTACATAGAGGACAAAGCAAATCCAAAATATTACATATTAAATTTGACATCTAAGATATCACAGAGAGAGAGAGAGAGAGAGAGAGAGAGAGAGAGAGAGAGACAGACAGACAGACAGACAGACAGACAGACAGACACAGCGACAGAGAGAGAGCGACAGACAGACAGACAGACAGACAGACAGACAGACAGACAGACAGACAGACAGACAGAGGCACAGAGAGAGAGAGAGACAACAGACAGACAGACAGGCAAAAAAAAACAGAGTCCTGCAGTGATGACTGCTCTCACCTGTGGCGGGGGGATGTGGAACGTAATGATGATCGCCATGGTCTGCATGCCCAGGGAGATGATGGGGACGACGAAGAGGAGGAACACCCGGGTCTGGTAAGGTCCCCACCCTCCTTGGTACTGGGTCAGACCCAACATTTTTCGTGCCTGCCGACACACATACAGCATGCAGGATTCCCATAACATCCATACACTGGTCAAGCATTTTCTCAGCCATCTATAAATGTCGATGTGCGCGTGTCACGAGTAGAGTGGCTTTTCCCGTTCATGTTGATTACATCACAGCCAGCTCCAAAGGGCCATATCAGGGCTGTTACCTTGTCAAAGTCAACTCACTATATAAGCTTAGATGTCTTTTTTAAACAGAAAAAAAAAAAGAAGAAAATCATAATACATACACAATCACTCAACTCAATGTGAACGATTTTCCAAAAATCACGCTGAATTTTTTTTTCACAATTTTTCTCCCGTAAAGACTAAGATCAGTTGAAAATTCTCTTTCAAGAATCCAAAAATCACTTCATGTGGAACTTCCCCGTACAAGATTTTCATATAGTCTGCTGTCGACTGTATACGTTTGATACTCTGAAAGCACATTTTCACAGTGAGTGGTATCACATGATGCACCACGGATAGGCACAAAACTGCCTTTTCTTTACGGGCTAGCTTGGCCACATGGCAAAAACTGTCTGGATGGATTTAAAAGTTTTGTTTACCATCTGCGTGTTCTTTGGTCAAAACGCCATCGCTCTCCAGTTTCAAAGACGGGCAATTCCCCGTCCGATCAGGGTAGCCGTCTACTGGTCAGCGCTCTGTAACGAGGAGCCGATCATGATCAGGGGGACAGAGCTGGCCTCTGCTTGTTGTATATACCTCCCGAAGCCTGGAAGAGATCAGGACATAAGTCTCTTTGTCCTGGCCTCTGAAGTAGATTCCATAATGGAATGGTAATGGAGAGATGAATTGCAAAATATGTCCACATGCTTTCTTCAGTAGCGACTCAGGGGCAAGACAGAGACAGAAACAGAAGCTGGGAGTTCAAAGTTCAGATGACACGCTGGGAAAAAAGTTGAATTTGAAAAAAATTGTGTGGAAGACTTTGCATGCATAATGTGTTCAACTTATACCTCAGCTGAGAGTGACGTACTGCAAAAACTATATCGGCCAGATAACTCTTGATGTAAAAAAAGCATGAAATAGTTTTACTTTTCTCCTTCTACTGTACAGTGTTCCACTTCAATTTTCGTGGCATGGCTGTCATTCTGCTATCATACCTAGAGTTGCAACATACCATGCAGCTCGTATTTGGACTTGTTCAATCCAGTGGATTTGATCAACAGGGTAGGGATTCCACACTGAACTGCAATATTCCAGTTACCAGGGTGAAATATGCTTTTGCCTCGCTCTTCTCTTTGCTGTCTCCAAGTATCTCTTTAAGAAGCCCATCATGCTGTTTGCCTTTTTGGCTTTGCGGTTCACTTGGGTCTTCAAGCTCAGATGTTGATCATGTCAACCCTGAGGCTCCTGGAGCTGGTTGAACCTCTATAGTAAACACTTTTAGTTTTAGTAACCAAAGAGGAGTTGGTTTCCTTGATCTGCTGCATAATAGCACGTTACAGTTTTAGAGTTTTAGATGATACTCCATTCCTCGCCTTTGTTCCTGCTATGATAAGGTCTTAAGATCACACCACAAAATGTGTTATTAATTACCCTAGGTACAGCAAAGCGTCGTACTTTGGTGAGGAGATTCTGGGGAGTTCCTTATGAAAATACGGAAGAGATGTGGTCCCGGAACTATACCCGTGGAAAGCCACTCACAATAGGCACATGGTTTGATGATTCTCAAGCCGTACTTTTTCTTGTCTTCTGCTTGCCAGGGAGGTTTTAATCAATCTGACTGAAGGTCCACGGATGGCATGATGATGGATTTTCCAGAGGAGGTGCATACGTGGAACACGATCAAAGGTCTTTAAACCATGTATCACTAGATGTGTCTATTTTCTCTTGTCCTTGCTGCTATCTAGTTCTTCAGCTAGAGTCAGATGTGCCTGTCTCATAGCTTTTTTTTTAGTTTTACAGCCATGTTGTGCATCAGTAAAGACGTTGTGGGTGCTGAGATGGCGCATGGTGTTACTGGTCAGGATGAGCTCTTGAAGCTTGCAGCATAACCTTGTGAGAGAAACTAGGCAATAGCTCCCCTTCTAAAAGACTGCTGCTGAGTTTGCTTCCCTCCAGTTCTCAGGCACTGCTTCATTATTAAATGTCTTGCTAAACGTGTGGTTAAGGAAAAGTGCTCAGTCGTAGTGCACTCTTCAGTCACTTTGGCCGGTATCTTATCCTGTCCTTAAGTTTTGTATGACGATTGGTAAGAACTTTAATGCCATCTGTCGGTGGAAACGGTTTGCTGCTTGAAGTGGGGATTTGAAAGTGTCTTCGAGAACATTCTCAGCGTTCAGTATACTGGCCTTGTCCTAAGCTGATGAATGAAATTTGCCCTGGTATTTCGAGGGAGATCCTTCTCTTACATGTTTTTTCAGAATTGTATACCAAAGTCTTCTCTTATTACAGACCAAATTTGGCATATCCTCATCAGAGATGTATCTATAACCTGGTTCATATAATTCCAGTATATTTGGCATTGGATTTTCTGCGCTGCTGCTTACTTCATGCTGATTTGTTGTATGTTTCTACAGGTTTTTTTTGAATCTATGGTTTGATGTCGTGACCTCCGCGGAACTCTCTCAGCGGCATGTGATTTTTAATGAAGCTGGAAAGTAGGTTCTTAAAACTGTCTCATGCCTCATTAGTGTACAATTCTTTTGAGATATTCTTCAAATTCTGGCAGATGTTCGTTTATTCCTCTATTCGTAGCTTCAAAGTCTGCTTTCTTGTATAGAGGAACCCTCTTTGACGCAATTCTCATAACAAAGGGGTGGAGGCTTGACTCAGTCACAAGAATCCTGTGGTCTCCAATGCCAGTTGATGGTATTAATCAGCGTCGAACTGTTCGTAAAGAACAAGTCTACAGTGCTAGCTGTACATTCAGTTATCCTCGTTGGTTTATCATTGACCTGCTCAAGATGAGCATTGTCTGTTCTAGGTGGAGTGCTCAGTGTTGCATAATCAGGTAGATGACTCAGTGTCTCAGTTGTCTTGTCAATAGAAGTCAAGTTCAATTCCTCGACTAGCTGTATGTGGGCATTGTTTCATATCTTCTTCAGACTCTGTCGGAGGCAGTTGAAGTAGTCTGAATGGGTTGTTTGATATCTCTGAAGGGAAGCGCTATACAGATGATTTGTTGCCTGATGTTACCATAACCCGGAGGAGTTCACAAGAGGAGTTGGACTGAAGGTCATTTGGTGGACAACTGTCTATCTAGATAAATCCATTACGAAGACCCTACCTCCCTTACTGTTTCTGTCTCTCCTGTGAGCAGTAAATCCTTCAGGGGACACTTCATTGGAGCCATGTCCGGTTTTAGTCACGATTCGGTTCCAACAATGATGTCCGCCTGTGTAGCATCAGCAAGGGTTTCATCTCTCTCACAGACTGGCAGTTTCATCATCACGATCCTCACTGGCAGGTCTTTTCCGGTCCTTTTTTTTTTTCGCTGATTTCATCGGTACCTGTGTGATGTGACTTTAGATGACAAATTTGCATCGGGACAGCTGAAGCTGAAATCAGACCCTGATGGGCTAAATTCAAACCGGTTTTGAGTTGTCATGAATTATTGTTTTGAACAGACACGCGGAGAAATTTGGGAGTCCGCACTGAATACACTCCCACGTCACATTCCACAAGCCAGCAACAGCATATGGCACAGCCGCACAGTCCTTGTGGTACCAATCTTGGCACAAATCGTACCTGACAGGTGGGTTTGTCCACCTGCATGTGCCGATTGGCACGTGCCAGCGAGCGAGCTGCGATCCTCCCTTTCAGCTCACCTCGGTTGCACTGCATTAAGCGCCACAACTTGGTCCAGAATAAACACCGCGCTAAAAACATTGCTGCCCCTCCATTCACCCAACTAAAAATAGTGTGTGTGTGCCCCTCCATTCACCCAACTCCCTCACGAGTTCATGTGTGTGTGTGTGTGTGTGTGTGTGTGTGTGTGTGTGTGTGTGTGTGTGTGTGTGTGTGTGTGTGTGTGTGTGTGTGTGTGTGTGTGTGTCTGTGTATGTGTGTGTGTGTCTCAGTGTGTGTGTGTGTGTGTGTGTGTGTGTGTGTGTGTGTGTGTGTGTGTGTGTGTGTGTGTGTCTGTCTGTCTGTCTGTCTGTCTGTCTGTCTGTCTGTCTATCTGTCTGTGTGTATGTGTGTGTGCGTGTGTGTGTGTGTGTGTGTGCGCGCGCGCGCAAGGTGGGTAGAGGGACGGGGTTAAGAATAAGGGTAGGATGCTAGGTGCGCGTGACCTAAGGATGGGCCAACTGTGCGCGTGTGTGTGTGTGTGTATGCGTGTGTGTGTGTGAGAGAGAGAGGGGGGGATGGGAGAGACAGACAGACAGACAGACAGACAGACAGACAGACAGAGAGAGAGAGAGAGAGAGAGAGAGAGGCACAGACACAGAGACAGAAAGATAGAGCTAGACAGAGACAGACAGTCAGACAAAGAGAGACAAACAGAGAGAGAGAAACAGAAAGACAAAGAGAGATAGACAGACACAGAGAGAGACAGAGTGGTTTGACACCAGTTTCCTTGATCTTGATGTACAGAAAACAAAGGAGCTGATCATTGGCTTCCGAAGAAATGCTGATCCTATTCCAGATTTACTGATCTCAGGTACCAAGGTTGAAAGGGGGACTGAGTATAAGTACTTTGGTTATGTTATTGATGACAAACTTACATTCACTTCTAATTCTCTCTCTGTGTATAAAAAATGTCAGTCAAGAGTGTATTGTTTACAGAAATTGAGATACCTTGGAGTGAACTGTGACGCTTTAAAAGCATTCTACAGAAGCAACATTGAATCTGTAATCACTTACTTATTCATTTTTAGTATGGTATGGTGGATTAAATGTGAAGAACGAATGCTTGCTGGAAAAGATTGTGAAACGGTGTGGTAAGATTATTGGTCTTAAGCAACAAAGTTTAGGAGAAATGTTTGAAAAAAGAGTGCCTAAGAAAGCTCAGAAGATTGTATGTGATTAAACCCATCCTCTGTTCCCCTTTTATGAAAAGATGCCTTCAGATAGACGATTCTGGCATTTGAAATGCGAAACCAGCAGACTGAATCGTAGTTTTTTGCCTATTTCAATCCGTTCATTGAACAATCACTGACCTGACCATCCTGAGTAAATGTTTAATGCTGTCGTTATAAAGATAGAGGAGAGGGGGAGACTGGGATAGAGAGAGAGAGGGTGGGAGTGGGGGGAGGGCTGAGGGGAGAGAATGAGAGTGTAGGTGTTTTTTGGGGTGGGGGGGATGATAATCAAGTGATAATGATTTTAAAATTATCTCTGTTCTCACGCTGTGTAGAATGTGTGTTTGGGGGGGGGGGGTGATAATCAAGTGATAATGATTTTAAAATTATCTCAGTTCTCACCCCGTGTAGAATGTGTGTGTGTGTGTGTGTGTGTGTGTGTGTGTGTGTGTGTGTGTGTGTGTGTGTGTGTGTGTGTGTGTGTGTGTGTGTGTGTGTGTGTGTGTGTGCCTTTTTTACGGTTTATATTTTTAGCGTACAGCTGATTTTATTAAATTGTCTGGATATAAAATGGAGTGTATGTTTGGGTAGAGTTATTGATTAGTTTTATGTCTTTGACATATTGTTTTTAAATTAATTTGTGGTCATGTGCAGGTGTGAGTGCATTTGCACATTTTACATTATTCAATGTTGTGTACTCGTATGTCATGTGTTTATGTGTTCCCACCACAACACAAAGTTCTTACGAAAGAAAATAGTGTCTTGAATTGAATTGAATTGAATTGAATTGAATTGAAGAGTGAGACAGACAGACAGAGACTGACAGACAGAGCGCCTTTGTAAATGTCTTTTTCTCAGTCCATTCTTTCTGCTTCCTGTCACATTAATGAAAAGAATGACAACATGGGACACCGTCTGGAGATCTCAGTGGATTATGTACCCTCTATAAGCAAAACAAAAGGCACAAACACGATTTCTAAATGACTTGCCATGGTTATGTGAATTCACGACACGTGACTCTAAACAAGCAAATTGGCTCCCTTGTTATACGCCTATAAGACGTTTGCACTGACGTCATGATTAAATACCAACTATAGTGTTGACACATCTACTCGTTGACCCAACATCAAAATATCAGCGCGGAAAAATGACGGGGCGACGGAATCAAGGGACGAACAAGACGGGAGTACCAGCCCTTGATTTGTGCTCTTAACGAAGAAAACACAAATGCACACATCATCCCATCTTCCCTTTCCCTCCCATCTCCATCGCCTTCTATCTTTTGTCTTTTTCTCTCGATCTATATATCTATCGCACAGAGACTGCAGCAGACTGGGGGGGGGGGGGGGGGAGGGTAGGGTAAGTTGTGGGCTTATCTGCCTATGATCCTGAAAAAAACAGCTCTCGATTTCTGGCAAGAAGAGAACCAGGGCTCTGACGGCAGTGGCACAGGCTGAAAAAAAAAAAAAAAAAAAAAAAAAAAAAAGTTCCAACTGGATTTGGTCAAGGAGGAACAAAGTGAAATTCGAAAGGGTTTCAATATCGGAACTAAGAACAGGTGTTCGATGGTCATTTTGAGGACAAATCTTAATTAAATGTTAGCGAACCGCAAAAATACGTGGACAAACGAATCACAAGACAAAACATGATGCGTTTCGACCTCTTAGGTCTTCTTCAGGCAAGATACAAAATAATTAAGACAACGAAAATGAACGAGTAATCACTTATCTTCAATCAATTACGATCGCACGTACACGACTAAAAACGGACGTGAAATAAATATGGATCGATAAAAAAAAGAGTGTATAAAGATCGAAAGACGTATACAGCGATCACAATTGCACACACTGATGACATAAGCAGAAATACAAAACAACGAAGGGTAGCAGTCAGTATGAATCAAGCTCTAGTTGCAAAGTGAGACGACTGCAGGCGGACATCTGAACAAATCTTAAATAAATGTTAACGAACAGTCAAAACATGTAGACAAACGAATCACAAGACAAAACATGACACGTTTAAACCTCTCAGGTCTTCTTCAGGCAAGATACAAAACGTTTTTAGTCGTGTACGTGCGATCGTACTTGACTGAAGATAAGTGATTGCTCGTTCATTTTCGTTGTCCTAATTGTTTTGTATATTGCCTGAAGAAACCTAAGAGGTCGAAATGCGTCGTATTTTGTCTTGTGATTCGTTTGTCCACGGGTTTGTGTGTGTGTGTGTGTGTGTGTGTGTGTGTGTGTGTGTGTGTGTGTGTGTGTGTGTGTGTGTGTGTGTGTGTGTGTTTTTTTTCTTTTGTTTTTAGCGGTTCGCTAACATTTATTTCACATTTGTTAAGATTACCGCCTGCAGTCGTCTCACTGCAGCTAGATCATATTGAGAACTTGTATCATAAAGATTATGCGCGCGCGAGCGCCTGCGCGTGCGTATGTGTGTGTGTGTGTGTGTGTGTGTGTGTGTGTGTGTGTGTGTGTGTGTGTGTGTGTGTGTGTGTGTGTGTGTGTGTGTGTGTGTGTGTGTGTGTGTGTGTGTGTGTGTGTGTGTGTGTGTGTGTGTGTGTGTGTGTGTGTAAGTGTGTGTGTGTGTGTAAGCATGTGTGTGTGTGTGTGTGTGTGTGTGTGTGTGTGTGTGTGTGTGTGTGTGTGTGTGTGTGTGTGTGTCTGTGTCTGTGTCTGTGTGTCTGTGTGTCTGTGTGTATGTGTGTGTGCGTGAGTGATGTGTGCGTATGCATGAGAGTGTGTGCATGTGTGCGTGCGTGTGGGTGGGTGTGCATGCGTGTGTGCGTGCGTGCGCGCGTGTGTGTGTGAGAGTGTGTGTGCGTGTGTGTGTTTGTTTGAGTTTGTGTATATAACGTAACGATGGTGATGTGTCTTATGCACTTTAAAATTTGCCCAATCCTTTTTAGAACGGTTCGGGATCGTCTTTGGACATTGTGCTGGAAATCTGTGCAAAAGTACTGTATGAAATCGTCAAGCAGTCTTCAATGAATATTGATCTGTGTTTTTTTTTTTTTCCGCTGATTCTGTCCCTTTCTTTGTCTGAGGTCAGGATGTATGGACAAGTTTGGAACAATCTGGGGTGTGCAGGAAAGTTACCCTCTTCTTTGTGCTTTTTGTGTCCATGTGTGCAAGATAAATATGTACCACAACCTGTGCCATTTTGGATTTAGATACATTTCGTTGTTTATTGTACTGTGTCTAATTTTAACGCAATGTTTGTGTACAAGCATTCAAAACAGTCCTTACAAAGCCATGCACAAGAAACAAAAAAATCAGTGTTAACTGGCATACAGCTGGAAAAGTCATTAGAAGAAAACTTCGTTAATTTTTGACTGGGCAACTTATATTCAGCTAAACTGGATGCTGTTAAACGTGTTTATTTCTCGCACTACCTTTACAAAAACTTGTATCAAAATATCTGATTTGGAGCTGCTGACCCAATAAAAACAAGGGTAATGAGATGGAAACATAAAAAATAATACAATAATAGAAACATCAAAGGGACAGCAATAATTACAAAATCAAGTTCATCGTTATTATAACCGACAACCGATACCACTATAATAGCAATGGGAAGCTGTTTAAAATAATCTCCTTTGCTTACAATAATTCATTTTCATTCATTACAATTTTCTGAAAAAAAGCTGTTGTACGAATCAAACAGAAACAATTGCAGGTATAGCACCAATACATAAAACATACATCAAGCATTTGAACCCATATGCAGCATTTAAGGACGTCACCATTACTCTTGCGCGTGAAGCATTTGAAGCGTATATGAATTTTAGATGTGAGCACCCCGTTACTACTAACAGCCAGAGGAACCATGTGTGTCACCTCAGAACTCTTCCATGGTCTGTCGTTTTACGCATCGATAAACATTTTGGGTACTCAGGTTTGCATCAATTTGGTTTCTGATGTTTGTATTGCATCATTTGGTCTTAAATCTGCCTGACATTATGCCTGAAAATTGAAGAGGTTTGGTAGTATCTATTGTTGTTTGTTGTTGTTGTTTTTATTGTTTTCCATCAATAACAGCACACAAATATCAACATATCGCATATCAATGAATATGCAGAATCGGGAGGGAGGGCTAGAAAACCAAGACATACACACATAAAAAGACTGCACACAAAAAGCATTCAGACAGTTCGATTCAATAATCAAAGAAGAAAGAGGAAACAACCACATATGTACTACTTTTTTTTTTTCGTTTACAAGGCACTCGAGAAACATACATCCGCCCTTCCTGACCATGCAGGTTACGGTGGTTACATAGAATTTTAAACATTTATGAACAGATTGTCTAAACTTTCGTGAATCTAGTTACTACCATCGACCGATAACTGCCCACATTTGTTTTGTCCTCTCCTTAACTCATTTCATTAGAAACATCACTAAGACTTTCATAGCGATACCATTTTCTGTTAAAGATCGGAAAGGACAACTCTGGGTACGAGACTGTCATGGGGAGCCATGGACTGGGGGACATGAACGAGAATGGTGTGAACGACTGGCAGACCTGTGTACACATTCAACAACTTTGTCATCGGTGGCAGCGTTTTCCCCCCACAAGAACATCCACAAGGCAACCTGGGTTTCACCAGATCAGATCAGACAGACTGACCACATTGACCACATCTGCTCAACAAGAAAGTCAAAAGATCCATGCAGGATGTGAGGGCAAAAGAAAGGAGCAGTTGTGGCTTCAGACCACCACTTCGTTGTGACCAGACTTAAGTTGAAATTGAAGAAGAATCGAATGACGGCACATGCAATACGACACAAGTACAACACAGCTCTCCTTAGAGATTCTAACAAGATCAAAGAATATAGAACAACTCTAGGCAACAAGTTTCAAGTATTGCAAGAGGAAGACGGTACATTAGAAGACAAGTGGAAGGAGATCAAGGAGGCAGTAACATCAACATGCCAGGAATCACCAGCACAAGGAGTGGATCTCAACAGACAGCCTGTGCAAGATCCAACAGAGGAAAGAGCAAAAAAGTGGCAATCAACGAAATCGAACAAGAGCAGGGGAGGCCAAAGCACACGCAAAAACACACACTAAAGCAAACAAACAAGCAAAGAAGACATCACAGCAGACAAGTGGAAGTATGTAGAAGACCTAGCAACAAAAGCCAAACAAGCAGCAAAACACCGAAACATGAAAGGACTGGTCAGATACCGATATTTCGAAACCTGATTGTTGGCCCTCAGCACTTGTGTCTTAAGAGGTTATCTTTTTATATTTTCTACTTTTCACAAGAAAATGTAGCTTGTTTTGCTCTTTCATGATTTTCTTTTGCTTCTTAGGTGGCACTTTGGTTAGTTTTTTGAAAACTCAACAAACATACTATGGTACTGCACACCAGCCTTTTCTGGTATAGCATTCTTCTTAAAACCGAAAAGGCAGAGGAATCAAATTACCACTTTCCGTGGTCACTGAGGAGAAACAATCAGATTTCGAAATATCGGTATCTGACCAGGAGTTACATGTTAGTGAGCTTCCTCCCCATTGGAGATGGTCTCCCGCTTCGGAGACTATAAGCTTGCTGAAGGTTCATTTTCAGAAGCATTTATTATTCCCCATTCACCCACTCCAGCACATACTGTCAGTTAGGCAGAATCATCTACCACTGCAGATATGAAGGCATATCAGCCCCTATTTCTACAATCTGAGACATAAAAAGTAAGCTTTGTTTATAATTCAATATTTCTTGCAGTCATTGCAATACCTAGCTGCTCTGTAGGTTGCTGGAATGGTGCTCGGTACTTATCTTTGGAATTTATTGTTTTATTGTAATTTAGTCCCTTGCGGATTCATTCCAAGAACTGGCCCTCAGCACTTGTGTCTTAAGAGGTTATCTTTTTTATATTTTCTACTTTTCACAAGAAAATGTAGCTTGTGTTTTGTTCTTTCATGATTTTCTTTTGCTTCTTAGGTGGTACCTTTGGTTTGTTTTTTGAAAACTCAACAAACATACTATTGTACTGCACACCAGCCTTTTTCTGGTATAGCATTCTTCTTAAAACCGAAAAGGCAGAGGAGTCAAGTTACCACTTTCCGCGGTCACTGAGAAGAAACAATCAGGTTTCGAAATATCGGTATCTGACCAGGAGTTACATGTTAGTGAGCTTCCTCCCCATTGGAGAGATGGTCTCCCCACTTCGGAGACTATAAGCTTGCTGA
>JADBJO010000122.1:333419-345919 GCA_016801955.1 Conus betulinus
TAGCTTCAATCCGGCCGACTTCTTCAACGCAACTGCTGGGTTGAGAACTCACAAACAATGCGACTGAACGAGTGATGAATACACCGACGGCAGGTTGTGTCGACCCCGGTCGCGGTTAAGGGTGGGTAATAACGCAATAACAACTCATGCGGGAAACTGAATTCGTGATACACCTCAGGGTACTTTCTGCAATGTCAGTATAGCCTAGAGGCTCTATGTTTTAAAGCACCAACTGATATAACACCAATACTTTCAACTCGGGCCCACGTTTTGTGGCGCACAGAAGCGACACAGCAACATCGCTAGATATGGTTGTCAGTGAACGGGTGAAACCCCCCCCCCCCCCCCCCCCCCCCCCCCCCCCCCCCCCCAGGAAATGGTTTATGTTCAGCAAAGCATGTTGGGGTGTGAGGCTTTGAAGAAGTCTCCTCGCTGTTTCGCTGTTTGGTGTAGGTGCCCTCGCTGGGAGACGTTCAGTGATCAGCTGTCAGCAGCCCACAACAGTGGGCACCGTCAGCCTCACGTTCAGGTAGATCCAGGCTACCTGGCTGGACGATCACCTGCATCGGCTGATCAAGAAGAACAGGCGGCTTTCTGAACGAGCACTTCGAGCGGAAATTTGGGCAACTTTCAAACGCATCCACTAAGAATATGGGCATACTTTCAAGTGGGCAGAGTCTGATTTTCTAAACAATGTCTTAGGGGATGAACTTGAATAGAACAATAGCGAACCGTCTTGCAAGTTTGTTTAGTCTAAGGAATAAGACAATGTGGAAAGTTGTCCGTAAAGCTTGTGGATGACAGCAAAGCCACAGCTAGCAAACTGGTGAACCGATTCAAATCAGTCTTTACCCGCCCCCCCCCCCCCCCCCCCCCCCCCCCCCAGTTATATACTTTTGCAATCCACCCCCACCACCCCCCCCTCCTCCTCTCCCCCACCTTCCCTTATCAAAAATCTCTCGATATACCATAGGGTGATGAGTCAATCAGCATCTGCTGTGAGAAGTCTTGAAGATTGGCAGGTTACTCAGTGAGTAATTGGCATCAGATTACAACTACAGGACTTGATTAGGAGGACGTACAGAGAAAATTCAAGCAGACACCATCTTCGTTTGCAAGGCCATGGCAACTGAACCTAAAACGGATTTTAAATTTATCATTTATCTTGAAGTCAGCGTCGTATATTCATACGCCACATGCCAACCAGCATAAACATGACTGCTCCGTTATTGATTTTATATAATGGAAATAGATTACAATAACACGGTTTGGACACACGAGCATGTTACTGTAACAGGGCTTTGTTTAAGGAATCGACTATTTACAAACAGACAAAATAACATTATTCTGAGAATATTTTTGTATGTCTGGAAGTTGACTGCCCTTCTTTATTTCATATGACCATCAAGATAATGCAAGGTGGTTCCAAGCAGACAGATCAGAATGAAAGGAAAAGAGCTTTTATCATTAGATCCTTGTTTTTGAACAATTGCGGGTGCGAATACCGAAGAATTACAGACTGTGGTGCAATTCCGGTTGATGCGTGGGGACCGACGCCATTGCCGACGGCCAAACGGCCACATTAAAAACACTGGTTCTCGTACGATCGCCGAAGTAAAGCATTCGGCCGCCTCGGCTTAAGGCTGTGTCAGGCCAATAGACATAGGCTAGAACACCAAGGCTACATCAAATTGTTGTTATGCTCTGCATAGTTATGCGGGAATTGTCTTCAGTTGTGACAAACTCCTAGCATAACATTATCCGTCTCCAAAATCCCCCGAAGTCGGAGTGTGGCTGCCCATGTGGCGGGTAATCAAAAAGCGTCACACACGTAATGTTCTCATCCCCAGCTGATGCATTTATACCATAGTGTTCAAGCACTTCGGCTGTTTGGATATTCCCTGGAGTCTTTTAGCCGGGGGTACGACAACAACAACAACAACAACAACAACAACAACAACAACATCGGGCCTGGTCAATTATACTTTGATGGGTGACCGACGCTGTCAGCTGTGTCCCACACATGAGTCCATATCAGCGGACGAAAGGCCTCTGGGAAGGTCATTTTAATATATATACAAAACTATTTTTTTTTTTAAAAAAAATATATATATATATATATATATATATATATATATATATATATATATATATATATATACAATAAACTAATAAATTCCAAGGATAAGTACCGAGCACCGTTCCAGCAACTTACAGAGCAGCTTGGTGTTGCAATGACTGCAAGAAATATATTGAATTATAAACAAAGCTTGCTCTTATGTCTTAGATTGTAGAAATAGGGGGGGTGATAAGCCTTCATATCTGCAGTGGTAGATAATTCTGCCTAACTGACAGTATGTGCTTGAGTGGGTGAATGGGGAATAATAAATGCTTCTCAAAATGAACCTTCAGCAAGCTCTCTCTCTCTCTCTCTCTCTCTCTCTCTCTCTCTCTCTCTCTATATATATATATATATATATATATATATATATATATATATATATATATATCTATCTTGTTGTCAATGTCCCCTGAGGAAGACCTTTTATAGGCCGAAATCTTGGGAAGAATTACATTAGTCTGTTGTCTTTATCTTGGTGTAAATATATGTATATATATATATATATATATATGCGTGTGTGTGTGTGTGTGTGTGTGTGTGTGTGTGTGTGTGTGTGTGTGTGTGTGTGTGTGTGTGTGTGTGTGACGGGTCTCCGACGCTCCCCCTCATTATTGAAATATGATTATCATATGTAGGGATGCAGGGGGGGGGGGGGGGGGGGGGTATAGACAGAAGTATTTACGCTTTCACAACCAAAACGCGCTCTCGCATAGGCACACGCACTCTGTCACTCACATCGGGCCCGCAAAAAAAGTGACGGGAAACCAATAACATTTCACAGAAAATAATCAGCTTTTATTTCACTTGACTCCGAGCCTCCACCCGTCACTATACAACATCTGTATCCTACAAAAATATAAACATCACACAGATAATCTCATAATCGCTCCCGCATTCCCTTTCCTTCAATTACTCTTTATTAACCAGGATAGACAATATTTCACTATTCTGTTTGCACACTTTAAACTTAAGAACAAATGAAACGTCCATAACTTGCCAGCATTCCTTGGCTGACCAGTCAGTTTCTCTCATGACACTGTGCGACTACGAGCGCTGAAACTGCCCCACCGTTGTGTCCTCCCGACTGGCCAAATCCCAGTTAGGGGACACTGGCAACGTAGCTTGAGTCGCACCTTCAGACCGGTCATACTAAAATGCGAAAAGACGCGAAAAGACACGAAAAGACGCGAAAAGACACGCGAAGACGCGAAAAGACACGAAAAGACACGCGAAAAGACGCGAAAAGACACGAAAAGATGCGAAAAGACACGAAAAGATGCGAAAAGACACGAAAAGACAAAAAAAAATACACCCGAAAAGAATGTGAAAAGACATGAAAAGTCCTGGAATATCTAATGTCTTTTCAGATGTCTTCGTGTCTTTTCGCGTCTTTAAAAAAGGGGTCAAGATACCAAAAGCACACAAATGAGCATGTCCCGTAGAAATGCGTGACCTTTGTTCATGACCTTGACCTTGACCTGCAAAGCCCATATTTTAGCACGACCTGCGCATCACGAACTTGGTCAAGGTCACTGACCAGTGGTAAGTTTGGGTCAATTTTCACGCTGTCACAGTCAACAATGTGGCAGAAGTTCCCGTGAGCAAATTTTTATCAAATTGGTCAGTGGTCAAAGTCACTGACCAGTGGTCAATTTTCACGCTTTCAAAGTCAACAATATAGTAGAAGTTCCCGTGATATTTATTTTTCATAAAATTGGCCAGTGGTCAAGGCCACTGACCAGTGGTCTGGAAGGGAGAGAGAAAGAGAGCTGTAAAACCTAGAAAATTGACCAAAATGGCCACTGATTAGTGACTGACCCACTGGTCATCGGCCTTGGCCAATTTGAAAAAAAATATTCACGTGAACTTCTACCACATTGTTGACTGTGAACGCGTGAAATTTGACCAAAATGACCACTGGTCATGACCTTGATCCAAATGTTCACAGGAACAGCACGTGGTCAGAACAACACGTGGTCACAATGGCACGTGGTCACAACGGCACGTGGTCACAACACGTAGCACTTGATTCTTGACCAAAGCTGGTGCCTGCAAGCAAACATGATCAGTACCGGTACTTAGAAGTGTAGGTGTGATGTTAGGCCTAAATGCGGCGTTAAAAGCCACTTTTCGTGTCATTTCGTGTCTTTTCGCATTTTCACATTCTTTTCGGATGTCTTTTCGCGTTTTTCACATTTTTTTCATATGTCTTTTCGTGTCTTTTCGCGTCTTTTCGTGTGTTTTTTTCGCGTTCTTTTCGAGTTTTTCTGATGTCTTTTTCGCGTTTTCACATGTCTTTTCGTGTCTTTTCGCATCTTTTCGTGTCGTGTCTTTTCGCGTCTTTCGTGTCTTTTCGTGTCTTTTCGCGTCTTTTCGAGTTTTAGTGACACCCCCTTCAGACCGTGTCTCCCGGACTCCACTGCACTTCGC
The DNA here is from genome assembly GCA_016801955.1 of Conus betulinus. Classification (NCBI taxonomy): domain Eukaryota; kingdom Metazoa; phylum Mollusca; class Gastropoda; order Neogastropoda; family Conidae; genus Conus; species Conus betulinus. Next base: position 337,972 of record JADBJO010000122.1, read on the forward strand.
CCTGTCCATGGAAAGGGCTCCTGTCGGCCCCTCCCACAGGTCTCCTCTGGCTGCAAACACCCCACCGTTGTCTGGCAGCTCCCTGTCTAGGCTCCAACAGGCTGACACGTCTTGCTGTCGACATTCTCCACACAGGAGACAACTCTTCTCGTCGTATTGGCTCCGAGGCTACAGCAACCTCCACTGTCTACGTCCCCGCCCCGGAGACAATTCTAAACCGTCGTCGGCTTCGAGGTGACAGCAAACCTCTGCTTCCTATTGTATTTTCTTGAGCCCTCAGCAAGACGGGATGAGTTCAGTTTCGTTAATTTCAACGTAAACAGATACGCTGTGATGTCATGCCGAAATTCAGTCTGTAGAAGGAGAAAGAACTGAATGGTATATGAACAGCGACAGTCTGGACTTTAGGCCTACCTGACGAGTGTCGGCAGACGTTTGCAGTCTGGGTGTAACTGTGAAAGCGTGTGTGTGTGTGTGTGTGTGTGTGTGTGGAGGGGGGGGGGGGGGGGGGGGGCGTGCGTGTGTATGTAGAGAGAGAGAGAGAGAGAGAGTATGAGAAGATAAGTGATTGTTCGTATTTCATTTTCATTGTCCTAAACGTTTGTCTTCCTGAAGAAGACGTATGAGGTCTAAATGCGTTTGTGTTTTGTCCCGTAATCTGTCTAGTTCGTCCAGCGAAGCTCATAATGCAGACGGTGTTGCTAAATTCATGCCTTATGCAAACATTGTGCAATATGTGAACTGCGCAGAAACGTGGATAGGGTATAACCTGTAATCTGTTGGTCTAGTTGTCCAGCGAAGCTCATAAAACAAACGGGTGTTGCTAAATTCATGCATTATGCAAAAAATTGTGCAATATGTGAACTGCACAGAAACATGCAAATGAAACAAACTGCAGCGTTACCGCAACACGACGAAAAAGCGGAAGAGCACACAAAACAGAGTGTGAAGTAACGCACTTTAATGCACGACACAAAAGACAAGACATTTTCGGCAATAAGCCTTCCTCAGCGACAAAACAATAAAAACAGTACAGACATTACACATGCGCAATACTCCCCTTGTGAAGCCAAAGTGGTGAATGAAGTTGAAAGAGGGACAGTGGGGGAGAGGGTATGGAATATGGCACGAGGAAAGAGGGTAGAGTGAAGCGAGGAGGAGGAGGAGGAGGAGGAGGAGGAGGAGGAGAGAGAGAGAGAGAGAGAGAGAGAGAGAGAGAGAGAGAGAGAATGAAAGTAGAGGAAGAGTGGAGAGAGTGAGAGAGAGAAGAGGACAGGGAGGGGAAGGAGAGTGAGAGGGGGGGGGGAGGGTGTGTGTGATTGTGTGAAGTGGGTGTGTTGCATATCAAAGAAATGAACAAGAGAAAACACAATAAATGAAATACAATATGCACCAAAAAGCATTGTAAACGACAAGGGGGGGGGGGGGGGGGGGGGGGGGGGGGGGGGGGGGGGAGAGAAGGGGGTCAGCCGCCTAAAGCACCCGACCCAAGTCTGACCCTAGGGTAGGTTGTCCTACTCAAGCACCGAGGGGTGAGAGGGAAAACGGGAGAACCCCGAGAAAAAAAAAAAAAAAAAAAACCCGAGCAGACGCAGCTAGGAGCTGCAGGGCTCGACACCCCCCCCCCCCCCCCCCCCCCCCATGAAAAAGCTCTTGCGCGCGGGCACAACCACACACACACACACACACGTGTGCACGCGCGCGCACGAACACACATGCACACACAGATACACACGCCAATACGCACACACACAACCACACAAAACACACACACATACCTAAAAAAAAAAAAATAATAATAAAAATAAAAAAAAATTTTTTAAAACTTCATTCACCACTTTGGCTTCACAAGAGGAGTATTGCGCATGTTAATGTCTGTATTGTGTTTATTGTTTTGTCGCTGAGGAAGGCTTATTGCCGAAAATTCCTGTCTTGTTTTGTGTCGTGCATTAAAATGCGTTACTTCACACTTTGTTTTGTGTGCTCTTCCACTTTTTCGTCGTGCACAGAAACATGGATATGGCATAACATAAAGAGAAGAACCCTGGTGCATCCATGCATCAAACCCCTTCTGATTGTCAAGGGGAAACAACACGAAGTTAAGTAAGCCGAAGTTTATTTGGAGTTAATGGTCGTAGAAAGCATGACATGTCGGTTGCAAATGCCATCATCATATTTGATAGGATGTCAAAGGTACGTAGATTAAAATAGCATTGTTACATTCTTTCGTGGTACGTAATGTTCTGTCCATCGAGTCCTCATGAATTAATTACTGTTTTTAACAACTGAAGTATTGTTTCATTCAAAGAAACTGCAGCATTCATAATAGTAAACGGAGAATAAGAATCGGTTTGGAGGGAACCCGCTGACTGGACACTAATACTGTGACAGTGACAGTCTCGCTGAAGTCTATATATTACCGCTGCCAATCGCAAGGACTGAAGGAGGTTATATTTTCATTCTCTTCGGTTGCTTTGTTTGTTTGTAAGCAGTACTACCTACAGACCATCTCTATGGGACCTGTTTTAACCAAAAGTTTGTCAAAAGGTGAAATGTGACCGAGGTTGGGAGGGACGAATTTTGGGGCAGATCCAAGTCAAACATGGAACCCATGTTCCGTCTGGTATCAACGACATGAGCGTTACATGAAATGGAAGTAAACAAAGAACAAGTGACATCAGATTTTTTTTATGATGACACATGCTTGTTTCGTAGGGTTTTTTTTTTTCAATGTCATTACATGTGATCAGCTAAGGCCTCGGCTTGTAACTGGAAACCCAGATGGCGTGAATCGTTCAGAGGACCGTTCGACCTTCAAATCATCAAATCAAATGCCACGTCGTCTCCATAGATTTTAAGTGACTCGGGTGTGCTCATGTTTTAAAAAAAAAAAAATTCCAACTTCCTAATTTGAAAGACAGCATTCATACCACACCCCTCCTCCCCCTAACTTACCTACCAACTAGCCTTTTCAAGAGGGGTTACCCTGCTTCCTATCCTGCCCCAGAACAAGCATTAGACTAGTCCAGGCCCACCAACCATTCACACACACTTCCACACGACAACACATACAGTGGCTGTATTTTAAAAGTAAAGTTTGCTGAGCTCCCTCCTGAAATGTGCCAGAGAGGGGGCCTTGGCTGCAGCTGCCAGTAGAGATTCCAAACTGGGAGTGGTGCGGTGAAAGAAGCTATACTTAAGAACATCGTTTTTTTTGATCTGAGGTGGCGGAATTTCTTGGAGTGGTAAGCTCTTGTTCTGGCGGATGCTGGTGTCAGGTACTCCTCTGGGGGAATGTCCACAAGGTTGTTCACAGACTTGTAGAACATTGTTAGCTGGGCTTTCATCCTCCTGGACTCCAGGGATTCCCATTTGAGGTCAGTGAGCAAACCAGTAACGGTACAGGTGTAATCATAGCGGTTGGTGACATATCTGGCTGCTCTCCTCTGTACCGCTTTTATCTTTTCAGTTTTGTGTGTGGTGTACGGGTTCCAGACTGTACTACAGTATTTGAGGCAGGGGCGAACTAGGGTCTTGTAGGCATTGGTCTTGGTTGCTTGGCTAGCTACCCTCAGATTCCGCCTCAGGAATCCTATCATGCTGCTGCTGGCCTTTTTGGTGGAGCGGTTGATATAGCTGGTCCAGCTTAGAGCTCTCGAGATGTTAACTCCCAGATATTTTGATTCGGTTGTTCGTTCCAGGGTGTGACCTTTCAGCTTGTACCTAAATATGATGGGGTCCCTGGATCTGGTGCAGGATAGGATATTGCATTTCTGTGGGTGGAATTCCATACCCCATCTCTTTTCCCACTTGGACAGTGTGTTTAAGTCCTCCTGCAGTAAGTGGCAGTCGTTCTGGTTCCTGACTTCCCTGTAAACAATACAGTCATCAGCGAACAGCCTAGTTCTTGAGTGGAGTTGGTCAGGGAGGTCGTTAATGAAGACCAGGAAGAGAAGAAGAGGCCCCAAAACTGTGCCCTTTGGTACGCCACTGACAACCGGGGGGCCTGCTCGGACTTAGTGCCATCGACTACCACCTGCTGTGTACGATGGGACAAGGTGAAAGGCTCTTATCCATGTCAGGGTCGATCCTCAGATACCATAGTGGTTCAGTTTCTTAAGGAGTCGCTCATGGGGGCTCTTTGTCGAACGCTCTCGAAAAGTCTAAGATGGTCATGTCAGTTTGGATCCCTTTGTCCAGACTAGAGGCGATCTCGTGTGACATCATGAGGAGTTGTGTCTCACAGCTTCTTCTGGCTCTGAAGCCGTGCTGGCAGTCCGTGAGTATGTTATGTTCTGTGAGGTGTCGCATGATATTACTTGCTATAATGTGTGCTCCTGTAATTTGCAGCATAGGCTGGTCAGTGACTGAGGCTGGTCTGTAATTTGCTGGGTTGTTCCTGTCCCCTTTTTTGAAGACTGCTGTTACTTTAGCCACTTCCAGTCCTCAGGAACACATCCCTCAGTTAAGGTGTTGGAAAAGATCAATGTTAGCATGGGCGCTAGTTCATCTGCGTACTCTTTCAGGACTCTTGCTGGAATTTCTTCCAGACCTGCTGCCTTGTGTGGGTTGGTCTTCCGGAGTAAACTGTCTCACTCCTTCCTCAGACGCAGTGATGTTGTTCATGGCTGGGGGAGGGAGTCCCTGTTGGAAATGGGATGTCTTGAAGGTCTTCTTTGGTGAAGACAGACTTGTACTGGTTGTTCAGGATGTTGGCTTTGTCTCTTGCCGCGGAGGAAAGTCTCCCTAGGTGTCTCAGAGGGGCAATACCAGTGCTGTCTTTTCTTAGTGTCTTCACATAGCTCCAGAATTTTTTTCTGATTGCTGCCATGGTTTACAGAGTCGCCTTCTTCTGGGGGGGTCGATCAGGTTATTCATGTATGCCAGTAGTTTCTACGCTCTTCCTTCTGTACCCTGGCCTTGGCTCTGGTGTACCTCTCCTTAACTGCTCGGTTGGAAGAAGACTTGTATTTGTCAAAGAGTCGGAGTAGTTTCTTCCGTCTGTTCTTGGCATGGGGTGTTATCCAGGGCCTGTCGCTATGTTTGCTCCTTATCTGTTTAGTGGGAATATGGTCATTGATGAGGGTGGTCAGAGGGTCCGGAACTTCACCCATAGGTCGTTCACCCCCATACAGCTGGCTGCATCTTTGAATTCTTGATAGGATTCCTTCAGATTGTCTCTAATGAAGGTGAAATCTGCTCTTCTAAAAATGGGAACCTTCCTTGGTGGCTTCTTACAGAAGATTGGACAAAGGGACGACGCTATAAAGATAGCTTCATGGTCTGAAATCCCAGGAATTATTTTGACGTTGTTGATCAGTGATTTGTTGTTTGTGAAAAAGATATCGACAGTGGTGGCAGAATACTTAGCAATCCTTGTTGGTTCTAGGACCACTTGTTCTAGGTGGGCATCACTGGCTACCTTTCAGGTCAGGGAGGTCGTTAATGGAGGGTGTGCGCTCTCCTTTTTAGTTTACTGATTGTCCCTGCCAAAGGAGTAACCAGTGGGGAGAGGTGACCACTTTCGTCAAAAGGTACGAAGATAAGGTAAGGCAAGGCAGTTTTCCATCACAAAAAAATAAAAAAATAAAAAAGGAAAGAAAAGCTGTGGGAACTGAAGGAAAATAACTAATGGAAAAAGTGAGCTGCCAGATTAGTCAAGGATGAGAACTGTATTAGTACAAAGTAGTAGTATCAATAGTAATCAGTCATCAGTTGATGTTGATTCTTAGAATGAATAAGTAGCTGCTGCTTCTTCAGGTAGTAACCACAGTCAAGTGTATGACTATTATTGTTATGTTTGCAATGAGAATGAGACACTGAATACATACAAAAGTATACTGATGAATCTTGACTAGTATGCATGATTTTTTTTTCTTTTGCATTTTAATGCTATTGCTTTCATTACATCAGACATTAAACTTTCATTTTGTATTCAAGATTAGTGCATTTAGAAGGTTGGTCGCAAGTTCAGGTTTCACTGACATTTGTTAAGAAAATGTTGACAAGTCTGAAAATGTAAAATCAGTTCTGTTCATCCTGTCATAACGTCTTATACATCATGATGTATAGACTTTTGAGCCTTATGCCTAGTCTGTAAGGTCTTAATCATGATACAGATCTTAACTGGAGGGTGCTTGCAGCAAGATTTGGTTAAGTTCCTGTGCAAAATTTGGCAGTATACACTGTACCATTTCAAACTGCTGTAAGTAACCACTAGTGCGTTGGATCTAATTTTCATGACTTACATTAAACGAAGAACATTCAGTGATCACAAAGCTTCATACATTTTGAGCAAAAGTGCAGTGTTATGTACAATAGAGAAACAAAAGAAAACAGGAAATTTTTATGGTGTCCATGTCGCCTTTTGCTCTTGTATTTTCAGAGACTGTTTTTGTTTTTTTTAATTTCATTCGTTCTTTGTAATTACGTGATTGCTTTGGTATTTTATTGTTTTTGTATGTTAGTATTCATGAGTGATATATATATACTTTGGAATTGGAGACCAAACTACATCGCCATATTTCAAAATTTCCTATCAAAATATCAGGATTAAAATGGTTTTCTACTGAATTAAGCTTTCATCGCAACAAGAAATATGATGTTTCAAAACTGTTTACCATAGTTTTAATGTATCAGGAGCTGTGAAATGCATGTGTAGGCAAATGGTGTTGGAGTATGTATTCAACTGCTTTTTTTTAGTGTTTATATAGAAGACACATTGGGAAACGGTCCAATTGAGATTTTGATAATTTTTTTTTGTGTGTTCTTAGCAATTTTATACAGGTCATTGTCCACTTGGTACTAAATGGGCACTTAAACATCAGCATGAGAGGAACATTGGTTTAGTATTTCCATGTGCAAGGTCAACCATAAGTTCTTTCTTTTAAACTTTCTGAGGGTACATCATCATACAGCAAATCCTACACAAAACAAAACGCGACTCCTAAAATCAATAGAATTCAGAAAAAATTACAAATCCAAACAAAACCAGAACAAAGAGAATTTAGACTGTAACCTTTGGCTTTCAGTCGCTCATCCTGTTTAATGACAGATTTCCATTTGGTTGTAATGTCAGTACAGTTACAGAACAGGCAAATGGGCTGCTGGTTCCTTAATGTTCAGAACTTTCATGAACAGTTCACCACTGAGCACCACTGTATTATGTAACATCCATATGTAATATGTGAATCTGCAAATGCAGCATATACTACATATGTGCATATTTATCAATGAGTTTATCAGTGTGTAATGTGTGTGTGTGTGTGTGTGTGTGTGTGTGTGTGTGTGTGTGTGTGTGTGTGTGTGTTCATAGCCACAGATAGAGGTAGAGAGATACTGGTACTAGTGGTAGACAGGAATTTCCCAATGCTCATATCCCTATTCATAGCTGTAGGTCATGTGAACAGGATGTGTGTCCATTCAAGATAAGCCACTTTACAAGGCTATACAGTTACTTCTAGTGGATCTCAGACCTCATTTAAGGTGAAGAATAGATTGCGGCTGGTTCACAAAACAGTGAGCTGATTGTTTCTTTATTCTTAACACTGTGTGTGTCACTGTTTATGGATTTAACTGTTGCTTCTTTCACTTGAACAGACATTTAGGGGGCTGTTGTTGTTGTTGTCATTTAATTGTCTATGTATGCATAGCACACTATCTTTATTATATGTTGCAAAGGAAGAAGAAATGCCATTTGTGTCAAGTGTGGGTATGGCTTTTATAGATTGCAAAGATGTATAAGAGGTATTAAAATAACCACTACAAGGTTTGTGTGAAGATCTCTGTCTTTGTTTTTTCTCACTTTTCTCTCTCTCTCTCTCTCTCTCTCTCTCTCTCTCTCTCTCTCTCTCTCTCTCTCTCTCTCTCTCTCTCTCTCGCTCTCTCTCATATCAGTGTTTTGTTTATATAATCAATTTTCCATTCTTTGATAGTGTTTCTGTGTTAT
>JADBJO010000122.1:348419-370919 GCA_016801955.1 Conus betulinus
CAATTCAGGATTGATTGAGGTATAGGGAAGATAACTGTGGTTTAGTTTCATCATGCCAGTGCAAACTGGAATAAAGCTGTTTGCATAACAACCATTATGTCATTGGCAAGCTAACCATACTGAGGTCGCAAATATAGGAACCTGGTAGTATAGTTCTAAAGGATTTGAATACAACGTGACACTTTGACTTGCATCCCAAAAAAATGGTAAATGGTGGAACAGTCACTTATGGTTAGTGTGGAAAGTATTATAGATTTCATACAAGAAAAAACACAGGTTGATTTACATCATTATACTGCTCGATGAAGAGCATGTTGTGGCTAGGAATATCGTGTTGTCAACTCAGCAGTCACAAAATCTTGACAAGAACTCCATCTTATTTCAGAGATAGAAATTGCAAGACTGATCTCGAGAACCATGGACGTTCTTACTGAAAATAGTGAAATGGTTCGCTGACAGGAAAGGGCAAACCAGTGAGTCTCATGAAGTCTGGAAACAAAGCCTTTTAAAGGCTGCTGGTTGTGTCAAAAGATTCATCAGAACTTCAGTCATTACACTATAGCCTATCAGAACCTGCATATAGGTGGATTGATGCCTTCGTGGTTTAACACAGTTGGTTGATACGCATGGTGTGTGGTTAGATCAGTTGTCTGTGGTGAGTGGCATTCTGTATGATACATTCTACATAATACAGTTCTGGGTCCACTTCACATCATTTTTGTTTTTGTGTACAAATTGTCTCAGCCTCATGGTGAAAACCACCAAATGTCAAGAACAGAATGTGAAGAACTGGTCATAACAGATGTAATCACAGTACATTTTCAGAACACTGCCATGTTCTGCCTTTTCCACAGGGCTCATGACAAAAAATGACACAACCACATTGAACACTCTGCAACAGTAAGAGTCTGCCTGGTTCTGAGGTCTTTGAGGGAAGAGATATGGCTGACATTGGCCAACATACGAGCCAAGCTACTTAAAATTGCAGAAGCACTCCAGATGACTTACATATATGCTACACCAAGAACTCAGTTTCTGCATAAACATTGGGAAATGAGAGAAATGAGACATAATATTCTAATTCAATCTATGTAAGTCCATGGCATGTGTTATGATTGTTTTTATATACATAAAGTCCTTGCATGTTCAGTGATTGTTTACAGCTTCAACACTTTCAGGAAATGCTTTTTTCTGATTCAGTCCATGTTTGGGTGAAACTAGTGTGAAGGAAGTCTTGTATGCCTGTAAGAATAATATTTAGATTAGGAAATCCTTCAGGAAGATAGTTCTTTCTGACTCAGTAAGTCAGTCCCTCTTTCACCAGTGACATTAATTGAACGCTTTCATTTCTGTTTGAACGCCATGTTTGCAATGGCCATATCACTATCAGTTAAGATCTCTTGTTTATTTTGCGCTTCATTGCAGAAGGCTGTGTGTATAAACTGCGAGCCCTTGAGGGAGGACAATGACACTTGGAGGTCTGAAAACAGGGATGTGCAGTGCTTCTCTGGACCTCGGCACAATAACTGCATGCCAGTGGCAGTCCCTACACTCTACGACTGAGGACAGTCGCTATGGGAGACCTGTTGGGAGTGGGATTCTGGGACCAAAATCTCGACACAGGCACAGTGCTTGCGGTGTCGGGGAGTATGTGTATGTCTTCGGTGGAAAAGGAGGGAACATCCCCTCGTAAAGACGTGTGGAGGTTTCATATTAGTAAGTGCTCATATTAAGCCCTGTTCCATCCATCTCCCTCTCCTCTCCATGTCACTCTCTCTGTCTCTCTCTATCCCCTCCCCTCCCTCTCTATCTTTCTCTCACTCTTTGTATGTATGATTTAGTAGCTAATCATGCTTAGTTCGTTGCTAGTCACTCTTAGTCCCTCAGCGGGCAAGGGTAAGACATAAAAAAGCATATATTTGCTTGTCTGTACCCTTAGAAATAAAGATTATCAATCAATCACTGAATCAGTCAATCTTTCTCTCTCCTCTCTCTCTCTCTCTCTCTCTCTCCCTCTTTCTCTCTCTGTCACTCTCCCTCCTCTCTCTTCTCTTTATCTCTCTCTGCATGTGTAAATTCCTCATTGATAGACTCACATTAGTTGATGTTAATGATTATAATGTTCTGTCATGCCAGTCATCCTATCCTGCAGTTAGAGTATAAAGGAGTTATAACATCACGTTTCTACCTTGATAAATTTGGGATTCAACCAAGTCCGGGTCTTCATGCATATTGGTCCGGTAATTTGATTTGTACTCACCAAGGTGGGTCTATGAAGTAAAGGACCCTTGTACTGATCCGCTTTTTTCAAAAGTAACTTTCGGTGTAATAGTGATGCTGTTGGAAGAAACATATATCCTAGAATGCTATAAAATGCACTGATGAGCTTACTTGGATAGGTTTCAGCCAAGACAGTCAGTTCCATGATGATAGTAATATACTGAAATGTTGCAATCAGGTGCATTGATAGTGCTCAGAAAATCTGGAATTTTTCCATTTATTGCACATCTTTCACTTCCATATGTATGCACGCATGCATGAACACATACTCACATGCACACACACACACACACACACACACACTCACACACACACACACACACACACACACACACACACACACACACACACACACACACACACACACACACACACACACATGCACGCACACATGCACTCTTGCACGCACTGTTTTTGAGGTGGATCGTGATTGTGCTGATGAAGGTATTGTGAATATTTTGTGCAGGCAACTGCAAGTGGGAAGCTGTTGAACTACAGGGTGCAGTCCTTCCTTTTCTGCAGGGCCACACTTCAGTGGCCTACAAGGTATCTGTCCTTGCTTTTTACAGGTAGCGCATCAGAGATCTGATATCTGTCCTTCCTTTCCACAGGCTCACACACACACACATCAGTGTTCTTAAAGGCATCCATCCTCCTTTTTCTACAGTGCCACATGTCAGTGATCAGTAGTTAATATGATTTATACAGGGGAGCATAGCATTTCTCATGTGTTTTGTATATCTAGGAGAAAGAGAAAGAAAAAGTAAAATTATATCAATTCTTTGTATCCAAGTGTGATGTATGTATATGCGTACGTTTTGTGTGTGTGTGTGGTACGTGTGTGTTCTTGTGCGTGTTTTGTGCTACGCTGGGAGTGTGTGTGGGGTGTTATGTGTGTGTGCATATGTGTGTTTGTGTGTGTGTGTGCCTGCATGCACACGTGTGTGCATATGTGTGTGTGTGTGTGTGTGTGTATGATTTGGCAACTTTGTTTTGCTGTGTGTGCATGTGTGTGATCTGGCAACTTTGTTGTGGATCATAGGTCAGCAATAGGCTGTGATTATTGAACTCACTGAATGAATAAACAACAAACCTTGACAATACTTTTCATAATTTGATACTGTGTCTGCAGAACCTAGTGTTGATTTTTGGAGGGACGTTCAGCGACAGCATGGATGATGCTCAGTTGTGGACGTTTGATACTGGTATGTATAATAAGCTGTCTATGTATTTTTTATTAACTTTCATGTGTACCCTCTCTGCCCTTTCTCGTTGTCTCTTTACCTATCCCTGTTGCTTTGTCTCTTCCCCTTTCTGTCTTTGTACCACAATCTCTTACTTACATTGTCATCCAGTGTTTGTACAGTCTCTGAAGAGGTGGGAATTTTGGGAGTAAAAGAACTGTCATTTTCAAGGCCTTTTTAAGGTGGGGAAAATGTGGTGAATCCTCTTAAATTTTGAGGAAAGACTAGCTGCTCATCATAGGTAGCACAATTAACCCTTTCCATGCATCGCCTGTGGTTGGATGTATAGTAAGTATAGTAATGTGTATAGCTGCCCGTCTCAGTTCATATCTAGCATATTTCATCCTTATTCCATGCATACTGTTTTGAAGGTGTTTTCTTCTTGTTTTATGTAAGCACCTCAATAAACAAATTTTTAATGATTTTGTAATCATATGTCAACAGGCATTTGTTTCACCTACACATTTTTTTTTCCACATATAGCACAGAAAGTCTGTGAAGTGCAGAATAAGATATTGCTAATGAAATGCAGAAGATATGTTGTATATTTTGTTGCTTTTCTAAACACTGAATTTATGCATGGGTAATGAATACTTGTGGAAAGGCCAATTAGGCTAGATGATGAACTGATTTTGCCCGTCCTACTGGTTTGGATACAACCAGCATAGGCTCTATGATGTTTCCTTCAATTCTGCTCTTTGTCTGTACTGATTTCTTTCAATTCCACTCTTTGTCTGTAATGAGAAAGATTAAAGGAGGGGCTGCTTCTTCATGAACAGATGCAGGCTGTGTGGAAGAAGTGAGACTGAAGCCAGGCACCTCCCAGCCAGCCTGTCGCCGGGACCACTCGGCCGTTGTTCACAACAACACCATGTATGTCTATGGGGGATATGTGGGTTCCCGAGGACCTAACCAAGAGCTGTGGGCATTCAACATGGGTAAGATAGGGTATATGTGGTGTGAGGAAGTGTCATTTGTTCTGTGTAACATCAATAAAGATTTTACAGCATTGAGAGAGAGGTTCTGCTTGCATCTACGAATTCTCAAAAATCTGTGGTGTGAGGGCCACACACTTGAAATGATAGCACTTTTTTTTGTGTGAATCAGTGTATAATTATTTTCTGTGTTATTTTAGGTGACGTTTTATTGAATTAACCAAAAACACCAGCCGCCATGGCGAAGTGGTTAGCGTTGCAGACTCCCAGCTGGGAGGTCGTGGGTTTGAATCCCATTAGAGTCATGTAGGTTTTTCTGCCCCAACCAGCTCCTACCCAGAGTTAAGTTTGCTGCGGACTCAGTTGGGGAGACTGGGACCACACAGTCGAGTTTCATCCACTTAATAGATGCGTTTCTGAGAGTGTTGCTCAAATTTCCTGACCAACACTGCAGGTGCCTGTATCTCTCAGGCCTGGTTGACGCCAGGATATATTATTAAAGGAAGCGTAGAGTACAGCCCTGTCATGTCAGACCGAAATGGAAATCCGTAGCATCATCTTAATCATCCTCATTCTCTCATCGATCAGCATAAAAAAAAAAAAAAAAAAATGTCTCAAATTCTGTGGCCCTTCATGCCCCGCTCTCATGGTGACCTCAGTTTCGATGTCCTGTCTATGTCTATGGCCTTGGTTTGGTTCCGTCGGGTCACCAGTATCGGCGAGTCTATGGGGGCTGTCGTTAGACGGACGTGGTGGCGCCCCCACTCACGCCGGCTCCACGACTAAGCAATTATTGTCGTCAGTAGGGGGGCATAGTGGGTGGTGTCCTGCGTTTGTTAGATCAGAACAGGCGCCACTGAACACCACCGAAGTGACTCGGCAGCAGTGCAGTGTCTCCTCCGGTGGGTTGCCTCTTGACATTGACTGCTCCCTGTGGATTGCTGGTGCTGGGGCTGCGGCGGGGCCAACCGGGTTGTGGCTGTGGACTGGGTGTCAGAATGAGTGGCATGGGTGCACTGCCTCTAAGGTGGTGCAGAGGTTGGGACAGCAAAAAAAAAAAAAAAAAATTAACCAAAAACCCAAATTCAAGAATGTTACTGATGTTTGTTTTTGTGGCAATAAATTGAGCATTTACGCAAAAATTACAAGCCAAAAAAGATATTTTTTTGACTTTTTACATGAAGATGCTCACAGTGTATTGATCGTTGTAGCGAGTCATAAGTATTTTCTTCACATCTGGAAGGAAATTCTGCCTACATATCTCGAGCACCTACACAGCTCAGCTACAATGGTGTTTACACAATTTGCAATACACTTTTAATGATTTTGATCATTTATCTTCGAACTGCTTCCACCACTTGTCTTTCCATTGCAATGTTACTTTATGCTAAGCTGCCTGTGATATATATGTCTATATATATAGAGAGAGAGAGAGAAAGAGATCCAGGAAATCTCTGACACATAAGCACTTCTGCTCTGTACACACTATTGAGAACATTCCAGAATTTTGTCGCAACTTTGGTGATGTTGCAAAGGTCACATCTACCAGGGACTGCACCAGACAATGTTTGTGTAACGATCTGTTCAGCTGTTCTTGAATGGTTTCATTATATCTGATTGTTGTATTTGAAAGAAAAAAAAAGCAGCACAGCATACAAACATGAAAAATAATTTCTGTGTGATTTTTGTATGTGTGATTTTGTCAATTTCTGATTTATCTTTATTTTGTTATTGTTTTTTTTGTTTGTTTGTTTCCTCTAGTCTTTATGTCACAGAAACAGCAGACATACAAACAGAATGAGAGCATTAACAGAACAGCAGTTCTGCCTGGCTGCTTCTTGCCTGATCAGGTAAGTTATATGAATCTCTTTCAGATGAGATGGAGTGGAGAGAGCTGCGAGCTTTGAGCCGCACGCAACCCAGTTGCCGTTACAGTCACTCTGCTGTGGTGGCTGACAATGCTATGTGGCTGTTTTGGGGGACTAGAAGGACTTCAACCTAAGGCCGACCTTTGGAGATACAGTTTCTGTAAGTACCAGGAGCAGATCAGCAAAGAGCTACTGAGATCGTTTGAGCATTATAAGGCCCACCAAACAGTTGGTAGGTTGGATCATTTTTGCTTTTTAACCTTTCTTGATGGCTGATTTTCATGGTAGTTTATTCTCCATAATGCACAGTATTAACTTTTGTCAAACACATCGAGTCTATACTTACACATTGTGCATGCAACTGTCTAGTCTATACAGCAAAGATGCCCAGTGGTATGATAGAGGGAAGTTGTAGGAGAGTGCATGAAAACTACATGCCCTTTCAGGGTTCTGTGGTGCACATGGAAAACTGGACAGCAAGTCGTTCATTCTGTGTAACACCTTTCTGTTTTATATTTTTACCATCAGGAAGGGTCATTTGAAAAAAATAGGGTCGGACAGTTTATGGAAACCACGACCTTTTTTTTCGCTTAGAAATAAAAGAACATCGAGACATGGAATCTTTGAAGCCACTTTAGATTTTTTTTTGTGTGAAATGAGCAATAAAAAAAAAAAAAAAAACTGAAGTGGTTTCACAAGCTGTGCTGAATTCCACCAGACTGAATCAGCTGCATGTGCAGTGTCTGTCTGTAAGTTAAGTTGATCACAATCTGTAGCCAAGATTACTTCCTATGAACTGCGTGCTCCAGAACAGCAGCAGGATGAGCCTGGAATTAGCTGTGTATAGCGTAATCAGAATAACTGTTGTGGGAGTAATTCCAATAAGCACTGGGAGAGAAAAAAAAAAAAAAGAAGGAAAAGAAATGACATGGCTAAACAGATTTTTTCACTGGTATTTTAGCATGTAATCTAAATGCTGTGTCCAAGTTTTGAATTGTATATATTGAAGAAAAAAATTGACAGTCTAGCTTGTTTTGAGTGATATATGTAGGTTGTTGAATCTTATGGGTGAATTGATCACTGTTTCAGTGCTGCACCAGTGGAAAAAGGTCAAAGCCCTGGGTTCCCCGCCTTGCCTTTCAGGACACGCTGCCTCAGTGGTGAGTTACCCTGCACAGCTGGAAACTGTTTGTCTGTGAAGATTGCAGAGAGAGCTAGTGGGGTTAACGGTTCTAGGAAGAAGTCAGTACAATTCTCTCTCTCTCTCATACACACTTTTTGTCAGCTATAAGCAGCTGCTTTTTTGTCTTAACACTCTTCAGTATGCACTTATCTGAGCTTAGTTACACCGAAAACCATCGGCAAGATAGGTAACTCCGTAATTTGAACATGGTTACCCAATTAAAAAAATAATTAAAAGAGAGGAAAGGAAAGAATGAAATGAAAATAATTTTTTTAAATTCCTACGAATATATATGTCGCTATATCGTAAGTTTGAAGAATGTCACTTGAGCCATTTACTCGGGGGGGGGGGGGGGGGGGGACTTCTTCTTCACAACTTTCTTCCGAATCGTTGCTCATCATACCTGGAACCTCATCCATAGCTGCCAACTGTCAGGAATTTTTCGGGAATGTCCCGATATCGGAGGTACGTCACGAAGATCAGGAAAAACCGAAAAAATGTCCGGAAATTCAGATTGCCGACTATACTTTCTCTTTTAGAGCAATTTTTCGCACCGACGCGGTAATAAGACGCTTTCGTTGATAGACTCGGCTTGCCAGGCAGCCATTTGTCAGCCATTTTCTGCGCATGCGCACAACTACCATTACACTTTGAATCGAGTGAGGCAGAGCCATGTCTGCTTTAAAAAGAAAGACTGTTTCAAACAGGCGCCAAAGAAAAACAAGACTGGTAAAGTATTCCGAGCAGTACGAAACCCAGTATGACTTCGTCACTAAATCGGACAAAGGTGTACATTTTGCGTTCTGCAAAGTTTGCTGATGCGACGTAAGCATCGGACATGGAGGCAGGAAAGATATCACTTTGCACTCGACATCAGCAAAGCATGTCTACAATTACAAGAAAGAGGAAGCAGCAAAGCAGACGCCGAAAATCTCGTCAGTTTTTGCAAGTGCTGTGGGTACTCGGACAACATTTACAAAGCCTTTGCATAAACTGAATATAGTCAGTGGATTATCATGGCAAGATCCTGAACAAGACATGAGGACATGAAAAGTGGTGAGTGTTGAGTTTTTAATACCTTTTGTATGTCTTCATATCTTTTTTTTGAAACAAGCCTCTGTCATTTAAAAAAAAAATTAATTCAACATTGAACTATTTTGCTCACCTTTATTGCTAAATGTACAAGTTCAAATACATACTTTAAGCCCGTTTAGGCACCTCAATTTTATGTAAAACCTTCAGCGCTGGGGTCGTTGAGACCCCCACCAGGGGCTTTGCCCCTGGACCCCACTGGGGGCCTACTGCGGCCCCCAGACACCCGCCTCATTTGTCAGGAATTTTGGTTTTCAAAAGTTGGCAGCTATGCTCATCCCAGTCGAAATCTAGGTCACTCTAAGCTTCATTACCCAGCACTTTCACTAAGTCTTATGCCGTAAATTCTACAAATCACAGTATCTCCATCACTAAATCTCATTATAGAACGGCAGAAATCAAGGCTAGCCATGGTGAAACACAGCATTTCGACTTCAAAACTTTAAAAATTCGTAACTCGAGAACCACGGCACGCATCGACTCGCGTTTTTTTGCAGACGGTAGAAAATGGCTACAGGAAGAAGGAAATCACGTTCTAGCGAGACTTCCTTTTCTACGAGAAACATGGCGGAGCCCATTGTTGCCACGTGTTTTACCGGGCGCTGGCAGGCGCTCAGCGTTTTGGCTGTGTGATTTCGGTTGGGCGCTAGCGGGCGCCCGATTGTCAAGAGAGTTAAAACTCTTAACCCCTGCAGCTGCAACACTTGCAGTGGTCGATTTATGGAATTTTCCAGTTCTGTTCATAGCTTCTATGAAATTACCTTCTGAATAGCAGTTGATCGGACAAACTAAGAGGTGCACAGAAATCAAATTTCACCGCTTTTCACAGAAAGACGGATTTGTGCAAGAGCAACACTTAACATGAGTCATGAAAGAAAGCTGAGCATTTGTGCTTGATCAGTCACTTATCAGCACCACAGTATCGAGCAAAAATGCTGAAATCAAGAAACTCAAGTCTACAGCATAGATTTAAAATTGAAGGCTATCAACCCAGCACGTCAAAAGGGCAGCCCCCCCCTTCCCCCCTTCCCAATCCTCTACAAGGTTGCAAAGTGAAACTTCTGAATAGCCTTCTTCCTTGCGCTGAACTCAGAAGCAATCTGAAGCGATCAAAGCTAAGTGCATTTTCGTTATTTTGTTCGTTATTGTTTCACCTGAGGAAGACCTAGGAGGTCGAAACGCATTGTGTGTTGTTTTGTGACTCGTTTGTCCACGTTTCTCTAGGCAGTTCGCTGACATTTATTTAAGATTTCTCTACAAGGTGATCAGGAAGGCAAGACTGGAAAGACCCAAGCTCATCCTCATAACCCCTTGGTGGCCAACTCAGTCCTGGTTTCTGGACCTCATGTCTCTCACCCACGTACCCCCCCCTCCCGCTAACCACCCGGTGGGACATGCTCAGGCAACCCCGCTCGGGCCGCCCTCGCTCCAACCCCCAGATGCTCCGCCTTCACGCCTGGTTCCTGTGCCAGCCTGAATGCGAGCATCTGCCTCTAATTCCGGGCCAGACAGGTCCCAGTCCGTCCTAAACATCCTTGAAGGGGCAGGGTCCTCTCAGGACCTTCAAGACCTCACGACGGCTTCTCACAGGGCAAGCACTGAGTCCCTACGCAACTACCGTTGGGAAAAATGGGTCTCTTGGGGTGCTCAGCGCACTCTGTTCCACATGACCACCCTTCCAATATCCAGATAGGAAACTTCCCGTCTCACCTGTCCTCCTCCCATATGCTCTCAGCTGGCGCCATACAGGGCTACAGGTCGGCCATCTGCACGACCATCCGCCAACTCGGCGGTCCCTCCTTTGAGAATGACTTCCTTCTCAGAGAAATTTCTTGGGGGGGTGGCCCTACGCGAGTCCCAGTCGCCCAGGCGCATTTCCCTTTGGGACCTGTTTATCCTCCTTGACGCTCTCAGAAACCCCCTTCAAGCCTATCTCCACCTTACCCTTTGACCTCCTCTCCATGAAGACCACCTTTCTCCTCGCCCTGGCTTCGGCTAGAAGGCTAGAATCCACGCTATCAGCGGGGACCCCAGAGACATTGCCTTCCACAGGGACGGCTCTGTCTCTCTCAGGTTCCTTCCCGAGTTCTTAGCTAAGAATCAGGAACCAGGCACTCCCCACTGGTGGATATCCTTGGAAGCGGGGAAAGCGGGGAGACATGAACCTGTGCCCTTCAGGTGTCTCAGATATTACTGGGAACGTTCGCGCCCCAGGCGCTTCTCCCAGAAACGTCTCCTTATTTCTATCAACCCAATAATAAGAAAGACATCTCGGCTGGCACCATCTCCAGGTGGCTCTCTCAGATGGTCAGATCCACAAATGCCCAGGCATCCAAGGATCTCCCCGTCCAGTCCCCCCGGGCATATGAGGTCAGAGCCCTGGCCGCTTCCGCAGCGTTCCAGCACTCTGTCCCCTTGCGCATCTCCTGGAGGCAGCCTGCTGGCATTCGGAAAACCCCTTTATAAGCTTTTATTTAAGGGATATCCGCATGACAGGGCTGACGGTTCTAAGGAGGGATCTCCTTTGTGGCGGCCAATGCAGCCATAACAGTTAACCCCAAGAACCACTAGGGCGCCTTGCCCTCCTCCGATTCCTTTAAATTCTGCTATGGTCTGACACGGTATAGTATATGACGCCAAAATGGGGAGTTTTTATCATACTCCCTGTTTGGCTAGTATACTTACCGTGTCAGACTCTAATGCCGGCCCTACCTTCCCCTCTGGCACCAGGTTCTGGGGGTTTCCTTGACGCACAGGCCTCGCTGAATGAGGTTCGGGAAGTGAACGTCGGCAACTTCTGTTGGCAGAAGTAGGATGTGCATCATGTGACATATCTTATGACTGCATTTGCCTCAAAACTACGGCCTGGCAGAGCTGACTAACTGCCATAGAATGCTATGGTCTGACACGGTAAGTATACTAGCCAAACAGGGAGTATGATAAAAACTCCCCATATCTGATTGAAATTATTTAGATTCCAGTTTTATTATACTTTTGTATATATTTTGGCTCTTTAGCGTAATGATTACAGATTGTCTGGATCAAGGTAATGCTGTAACAAGTTGGATGGTATTATGGTAATTAAGTACTTGGATGCTTTGCTGAAATGTTGACACAACTGATGTGAAAAACGCTTTACCTGGATTTGCTTCAGGTTCATCGACACATGATCGTAGTTGGTGGAAAGTGCCAGAGGAAAGCAGTCAGTGAGGTGTGGTGCTTCAGCTTTGGTAAGTGCTGGTCATGGATTTCTTTTCATTTGTCAGCAAGAAAACATATCACTGGTGTCCTTCACCATGACAGGTATTCATTTGAAATGTCCAAAATGATAACATTTCCAGATCTGTAGTTCTAAATGACATGATGTGATAATGTCACTAAACCCATTATGAAATCGTTCATAGACATTATTTCTTTGAAGCATCTTTTTAGATTAACTCATTTTTTCCACTTCTGTGGGTAACAAAGTGAATCTATGGTATTACAATGGTTTGTTTTCCATGTATATATATATATATATAGAGAGAGAGAGAGATGTGTTTGTACATGCAGAGTTGGGCCCGAAATTTAAGCAACATTCTTATTTCATTCATGGGTCTTTTGGAATGTTGCTTAAATTCGCTAACCAACTTTGACCAACCCTCTGTCACAGTGTATTATGAAACATGGACCGCAGCTCTGTCATTTAGTCTCCAACCAGAAGGAATTCCCTCACAACTGCGTCACCTTCATCCACAGGGATCAGCTTTAGAAAAGTTTCAAATTCTGGAGCCCTTTCTGCCCTGCTTCCAAGGAACTTAATTTTCAATTTCTTCTCCACGTGTGTACCTGTCATGAGAGTGTGTGTCGGCCATTGGTGTCAGCAAGATCATGGGAACTGTCTTTGGATGACCATGGTGGCGCCCTTGGAAGGGAGACCCTCTCTGACAATGGCTCTGTGACAGTGCAGTTATACTGCCGTCTACAGGGGACATCGTGAATGGTGTCCTGCATATGTTGGATCAGAACGGGGCACAACTTTTGTCACCAAAGTGACTGGGTGTGTGTGTGTCCTTGGGGTTGGTCGCTCCATTAGGACTTGATGTTGATTTTTCCCTGTGAACTGCCAGTGCTGAGGCTGTGACAGGACAAACAGGAGTGTGGCTTGAGTAGGAGGGAGACGGAATGAATGGAGCGGGAGTAATGTCACTTGCAGACAGTCGCGAAAAAGAAGATTCATGATTACAACTTAATTGTCTTCACTCACTTTCCCCACAGCCTGAAATAAATCAAATGAAACGGTAAAGTATTTTTGTATGTATTTATGCTACCAGACTAAAATCATTGATTTAGGTCAACTTCCATTGTGACACTTATTAACTTCATGTGTATGCACCTCTGGTGTAGTAGTGGTCCTGTCCAGCATTGGACCACAGTAGGCATGTTAATTTAATTCTGGAGTAAGGTAAAAAAAAAAAAAATGAGGAAAATCCATGATGGGTGAATCTGTTATTTAGGCACTTCGGCCACAAAGAACTTTGATGAGTTAACCTGTCATGAGGCAGGGAATGGGTTAAACGCTGTATTCATTTGTATTTGGTGTTGAGTGCATTCTCCAAAATCTTTGCACACTTTCGTTGAATAATGTTTATTACAGCCACAGCTGCAGTAAATTGGCTGTGTTGGTAAGAATGAGTGTGGTGTGATGTTTGGATTTGTGATGCATTGTTTCAGGTTCACTTTTTGAATTGCACTTCTGTATCTTATCTTCACTAACCATAGTTTTCCTCTCTTTTAACATTATTTCATGCTTTCCAATCCCACCCACTGAAAAAAGTTGAACATGTGAATCTTATACCAATGTCTTGAATATTTCACCCTGCAAGCCATTCCAGCCAAGGTTTGCTCCATTCTGTTTGTTTATGATTCAACTGTCTGAATGCATTTCAGACACAAGTACCTGGCAACAGGTGAGTCAGCTAGATAGGCTGTTGCCTTGCCTGTCTTTCCATGCTTGTGTTTCGTGCTGCCTGACCCAGCCTACAAACAAAGGATTCCATGAAATACGCCAGCCAAAGCCCATCTCTGAAGTTACCATCCAGTTGCCCAATGGACATGTCTAAAACCTGTCTGGTTCCCAGCATCAGGGAAGAGAAGATTCAGAGCAGCCTGCAGTCCATCCAGAACAGAGGAGAAGCACTAGCAAAGATATCAACAGACAGTTCTGCTGAAGAGGCAACCTCCTCCAGTCATTCCAAAAACAGCAGGCTGACAGACCAGAATGTGAACTCCTGCAATATGATAGACAATCGCGTACATGTTAGCCTGGAAGAAGCACTGATTCCCCCTGCCTCTCCAGAATCAGCCAGCCTTTCTCAGGAGCCTTTTCAAAAACAGCCTCTGGATATATCCAGTTGAAGGAAGATTATATGCATGAAAGCACGCCTTCTAACTCTGTATGCTCGATCCTCAGAGTGGATTCATCGACTAAACAACCAAGTCAGACTTTTCTTCAAATATTGTCTCCTCAGAGTGACTCTGAAAAAAGTGTCATGGAGTCACAGAAATCTGTTCCTGATCTCATTGACCTTTCAGAATCCCCCGTTTTGGAAGTGCCCTCGCATGGAAAAGCTTTCTGCTTTGGGGAGCTGGGTTTGCTGGATTTTGACCATCATGGTGCCTTTTCAGCTTCAGGTCCACCTACAAATAATGATTCTCGTCTACAGAGTCAGCAAGGGACAAAAGATTCAGCAGTATTATCTTGCAGCAGCCAGTTTCAAGTACAATCGAAGTGGAGTCCACTTGCATGCCTTCCACAGACGTTGGACTTCAGCGGTCAACCAGGCCATCAACAGCAGCACATCATTGATCATGAGGTTACACTTGAGTCTGTCTTCCCGCAGACAGATTCTGTCACAGGTACAGATCTTCAAGATGTGAAGATGGTGTTTTCAGACACTCAGGTAGGACAAGAATCACTACACCAGATGGCTGACAAGCAAGAAACACAGAAACCATGTCGTAAAACTGAATCACAGGAATGGCAGATCATGAACATACCCTCAGTGTCATTGACCAAGGACCTGCAAGGATTTCATGCACTTCCCACCACCACTGGAGCTCAGACGGACTGGTCTGAAACCGACTCATCTTTTGCTGAGAGTGAAACTGGTGAAGATGTGTTATTGATCCATTCTGAACTGGGGGGACAGAACAAGATTGTGTCTGGTACAGCCAGTGACAAAAAGCTCAGAAAGATGAGAGGAGATGGCGTCAAGGGTCAAAGAGAACGGGACATTAAAGTGCAGACTGTGTTCAGGGTAAGAGAAGCCAAACCTGACAGAGAATTTCTGTTGGTGTTAGGAGGCCGTATTGCTGAGCTTGGCTCTGGGCTGTGCAAACCGATGCCTGTGTGGAAAGGGTGTGCTTCTCTAGTCCATGGCTGGCCATGTTTTCCTGTCATGCAATGGAGGTCCACTGCTTGACTAGTTCAACCAGACATACTGAACAAAAAGTCACACAGTATGACACTTGATGACAGGTTTGTGCTGCTTCCAGTCATTCATTTTTCAGCATTATTAGCCCATTTACTCAATGATGATTTTTTTTTTAAAGGGCATGCTTCCATTAAAAGTCCGTGTGGAGCCACAAATCTAGTGTACAGTATTTTGCTTTAAACAACCTTCTGGCTACCAAGTTCAGCATTTTTTTAAGAGAATTGTTCACTTTGCACTTGCTTCCATAACATAGTGAATGTTTACTTTTTTATCATCTGTGATCTTCGACCATCATGACATAATGAATATGTGATAAGAATAAACATTTTTACTGCTATCATTTGTTCTTAACGTAATGAATATGTAATAACAAACATTTTTTCTTATATCATTTGTTCTTGGTTCTGATCTGGAATGTACCTGGTCATGTACCTTGTAATCAAGGATCTTCACAGTTTTCTGTCCACTGTTGTGCACAACAGGGAAGCAGTCTTGCAGCCATTTAAACCTGTATGCTTTCCATCCAGGACTTTTTTTTTTTTATCTGATCCTGAGATGTCCACCCCTCAGCATACCCTGTAAGATCACCGACAGCACCCCAGCACCAGGAGACATGGTGAGATGCATGCCAGTACCCAGGAAACTTATGTTTGATAACTCACGATGTGTTCGCTTTCCAGTGGATGTGTTGACACGCTACCTGGCATAAACATTTGTCCTGCGTTCCTGGAACGAGATGCAGAGAATCTGTCTGAAAAGAGAATCTGTCTGAAGCACTTGTTGTTGGTTGTCATGTTTCGCATTGGGGGTAGGACTCATTGTTCTTCATGAAGACCTGCTGTCAGCAGCAACTATTGTGTCCTCACAGAAGGACGGATACACCAGTGTGTTTGTAGAGAGGTGTCTTCAGTGGAAATTCATACAGTGATAGACTTGATTTTTCAGATGAAATTGAATTTTCTCACGGCAGATGTAGCCAGGTGAATCCTTGTCTGAACCTAGTCTGTTAAAATGCTGTGCTTTCATAGATAGGACCCAAGCCACGGAAAGTGGTCCATTTGTTTCTGTGTCTGCCCATTCAACACAAAGTTTACTTTCTGCATGTCATCTGGAACTGTTGATCAAGATTTCGTTTTCCTCCAAGCTGACTTCTATTTTATGTATATACTTGATACTTTTTTTTTTTACCATTCTGATACTGAGTTCTTGGAATTCTTTGCTGGCTTACATCAGTGAAATGTAGATTGCACCAAAGCTGCCCTCCCCCAAGGATATTGAGGTGGTGTGACTTAAACGGAATGGGAGAGACTAAATAGTGTTGGTGCACTCCCTCAGTCTTTGGGGTGAATATTGAGATCTGCATTGCTTGCATCGTTTGTTTAGCGCTGCTGTGGCTTGGGTCATGCTAGCCTCTTGAGTTGTTGTTCTGGTTAATGTGATAGGAGCCTGCGAGCCAGACACTGGCAAAAGCTTTTTAGAAGTCCTTGAAACTAGGGCTGGGATCATGTTGATCCTGAATGGGTTTTTTTTTTGGTTGGTTGGGGGGGGGGGGGGTGTTGTTTTTTGTTGTTCTTTTTTTGTCAGCAGTCTGATGTTGAAAAGTTTGGCAAGATGTGCTCTTTTTCGAATGAATCCTGCCTATTCTTTTTTACAGATTTCTTCTGTCTGTAGAAGTTTACAATGTAAAGCCATAACTGCCAGTCAACCAATGATAGCACAGGAACAAGGTTAATTTAAAAAGAAATATTGTGTCCTGTATTTGATGGATTTGACATGGTTTCATTTTTTTTCCCTTTCTTTTGTTCCCCAAATATCCATGCTTCCAAACATTTTTTTTTTTCCTTCAAACCCTGTCAGCACCAGATAAACAAAAGAGCACCAGAGAGGTTTGGTACCCATTTCAGTTATTTACCAGTCGCAGAGGTTTTTTTTAGAGAGCATGTTTCCTTAATTCACTGCTAGAGGTTATTTAGAACTGATAATGCAAGAATTGAAAGAGAGCGAGTGTGAAATCAGCAGCCCATTGTGAGGGCTGGATTCTGCAGGTGGCATAGAAAGGGATATTGATAAATCAGGTAAAGATTTGAAGTGTATAAAAATGCTTAAACATCTTGTGCTTCCAGTCATTTGCTACAATATTGGGTGCAGTATTTAAAGATGATAAAAACCGAAGAATATGTTTGCAGTGATAAAGTGTCAAGTGTGTGTGTGTGTGTGTGTGTTTTGTTGCTGCCAAACATACAATTGATTGTTTCAGTGTCTTTCTGTGTGTTTTTGTATATAAGAAAAAAAACTTATTACAGTCTGTCACAGTTGGTTTTTTATCTTTTCTTTTTTCGAACACACTGCAAGGATTGTTAGGGTGACTGATTCACCATTTGGTGATGTGCATGCTTCTAGCAGTCAGTTGGTCAGACAGGATGTGTTGCGAGAATGATAGTGACAGTTTTCAAGAAATGTAGCAAACCTAGGAACAGTCAATTAATTTCATTGGTTAATTTGGAGACAGAGCAACCAACCCATGTATGTCTTCTTCAAATATTGATACAGTGTGCTTTGTTTTCAGCACCACATCAAACTAACACCAGCCAGGGAGGACAGTGCTGGAGATGTGTTATTTTGTTGCTGATGTTTTTGAAAATGATGTAAATGAAGCGTTTGACAGCACGGAGTTAGAACAGAGTACCAACAATGAGTGGGAGTGGTTTTGTTGTTGTTCTGTTTTGTTTTGTTTTTTTTTTGGGGGGAGGAAGAGAGGGGAGGGGGTATGATCTCATGCGCTGAAGAATTAATATATTTTTAAATATCTGATGACTACACTTGCCTACTGATATGAATGATGCATAAAACACAGCATTTGCAGGATGTGTTAGAGTTTGCATTTTACACTTTGAGAAAAGTTTGTATGTTTGTTTTAAGGGTGTCACATACCTCTGAAGGAGAGGAGTTGTCTAGGATAACATATATGTGACTTCCTAAATGTTAAATTGAACTCTTGACTCCAGCACTTTTACCCCACCAGCTATATATCCCATCCACCACCAAAAGGCAGACGAAACTTTACAATTCAACAAACGTTTATTAACAACAGTGACGATAACAAACTAACGGGGTCACAGGACAAGACAAACATAATTCTACTTATCGAAATGGCGGAGATCTCCAAATGATCACAGCTCAGTCTCCGTGGAAAACAGCTGTCCACACTCTCGACAACAGTTCCTTAAATCGATGGCGACCGATGAGATTGCAAAGGATAACACAGTGCTCCCTGAAGAATGTTGCTCTGTACCGTCCGTGTTTACAGCTCATAACGCAGCATTGAAAAAATAAACACAGCTCTCCACAATGAGTATTTTTCTGGACCGTTCAACTCAGCATCGAAAAATCCTCGTTTTCAGTGAGATGAAGCACATCTTTGTTTTGAAGTACAAAGAACAAAATAACACATGTCGAATATTTTACGATACAATTTCTCCAATATATCTCTGTCCACTGGTTATTGGATTTTTTTTTCTTCTTCTAAAGCAGATAAACAATGAAGTCCAGAAATATGTCGTGCGACGGTAAATGAAGAGGTCGAAGAAGAAGAAGAGTAAGTAGATGGGAAAATAGTCAGAGTAGAAATATGAACATAGGAAACGTAGCACCTTGGAGAACTCAAAAGGAAAATAATGCCTGAAAGAAAACAGATACACAGACTCATAAGTTCCAGTTCAGTTTGCTGAGCAAGTTTCTTCCCCCCTTCTAATTTAATATCTTGTTTGCCCCTTGTACATTTTCACTATTCTACTACTACATTTACAATTTGTACTAAAAAAAATTTACCTGTCTGTTCAGCACTTAACTACAGACTGACAACACAAGACCAACAAACGATCATTACTATTGATCAGGTTTGTTGTCCAGCTCCCCAATCTGGAATAGAAAGGAACAATGAAGTTAGTAAGCTATGTTAATTTACGTTGAGCGAATCGTGCAGTTCAAGTCACTGAAATATGAAAGAAACTGGAGTTAGTTGTTCGAAATATAGATCTGCAATGCTCACCCTGCAGTGCCCGATCAGATGTCCAGTCTCCACTTGCATCAAGCTACACTACATACAAATATGCCCTCCTGGTTGTTGTGGGTGGTACTAATATAATAAAATACAAAGTGCTAGACCGCAAAACAAACCAGGGGTATAGAATGTAAACTAAAATATGCAGAGTGGATTGCAACTCGCAGCCTCCATACAGACCGTTGTTGTTGTTTTTTTGTTGTTGTTGTTTTTTTTTTTCTTTAAATTCATACACTCTTGACCGATACGGCGCTGAAACAATTTGTTTGTGTATATATATATAAGAATCATAATAATTTGAACGGACAGATCATGGCCACGTAAAACATACTACATGAGTTCTCATGCATTTTAAAAGTGAAATGATATGTTTCAATACTCTGGCGCTGTGCACTATTTCAGCACATCCGCAGTGCGTCAAAATAGCTTATAAATTTCGTCGGAGTACGAATGACGTCTTTTGTTTGTGACAAGGGTGGGTAACGGATGGTTCATTTCTTGTGGGGTTGTTTGTTGTTTTGGGTGGGGTTTTTTTTTTTTTTTTTTTTGGGGGGGGGGGGGGTTGGTTGGTTTGGGGGAGTTTTTTTGTTTTTTTAGTTGTTGGTTGTTTTTACAGACCATTCTCAGCTTCATCATTCAAACATAATATAATCGCTTTAACTTTCAAAACTTATGTATGTTGTCAACAGGATGAATGGTAACATCGCACCACTGAACAAAAGAAAGTCATTGTCAACATTAATGTTACCTGGAAAATTAATTTCAAACACCCAGCGTCCTGAGAGAGTGGCCTGAGGGTCTTTGATGATTGTGTTGAAGGAAGGATCTTTCTTTCTTGTCTTAGACTAATTGTCCATGAATAAAGTCTGGCCCCATTAATCTATATGGCATTGAATGAAACAGACTTCTTTTTCCCTTGTAACACTGTTTTTGCCAGATTACAAAACTATTGATCAGCATTGTACAAAATGTCTAAATGTATGCAGACTGTGCTTGACTTGAAAGTATATCATCCTTGCATATGTAAATTTCCAGATTTTTCATGAGTACATTGTGAACATCTCTGATGTTTTGATTTTTTTTTTTTTTTTTTTTTTTCAACTATCTCACTGAAATCTAAAAAGAAAACTTGTGGAATTTACCATGGAATATCTGCACTGTCCTGCCGCAAAATGTACAGGGAAGAATTTTCTGCCAAAATAATGTTCCATTAGTCATGCAGATTCAGTGTAAGATCCTTCACCGATCTGTCACCTGTTGCATCACTCTAGCAATGAGTATGTTGTGTTCACTTTACCTTCTTGTTTAGGGAAATCACGAACTGTGACACCTTTCAAAACAACCTACAGAGCTAAGGGAAAGAACTGCAAATAGGTAACAGGTTGAGGACATGGCCTGTGTCACTTCCCCTGGATTAAAGCGGTGTGCATTCCATAACCATAACTTGGAGGGAAAAAAAAAGTTTCACTGAAACATAGGGTGTATTAATACAAAAAACATGAGGCATGTGATGTTAGCAGTTTACAATAAGTATGCATATGGTTAGTGCTGGAGAGAAAAATCAACTTAATAAAGGCAGAAAAACAAGCAAGGTTTTTTTTTTCTCATTCTGAAAAATCCATGACATTTTGATGTAGTCGTTTGAGCGTTTATGTCCGTTCAGGTAAGTGGGATGGAGATAGGCTGTATGTAGATAAACTTGTATGAAATTTTTGACCTCGAGACTTAAAAATTATGACGGATCGCCTCTTTCCTGTTGACTTGTGTTATTATGAACAATGATAGACAAAATAGCTCCAAGTTACTTTAAGTGATCTTTTGTGCTTGGTGAGGGAAGAGAAGAGGGCTATGTTTGCATGTTGAACAATTTATCCTGTAGTTTTTTTTTTTCTTCTTTTTTTTTTTGTTGCTTTGTTTCATTTTTTATTTTTGTTAGTAAATGTATGTGTATTAGAGCAAACCACAAAGTTTTGTGATATTTTATTAACCAGTTTGACCAAGGCACTAATATAAACTCAACTCTATGACCTAGGCTGCTGAAAGGAAATATCAAAATGAGAACAAAAAAAAAAGAAAGAAAGACATGGTGGTGTGCAGGAAGAATGACCATCTACAAATTCCAGTGCAGAGGAGTACACATCAACAGTATGAAGAAGTTACACAAGGATAATAACCATGAAAACATGGTCCAAACTTAAAGTTATTAGACTTGTCAAAAGATTCAGACCACACTCACTGTTCAAAGTAATCTTCTTAGTCAATTGGTGCTGTGATCATGTTGCTATAATTTGTTTTGTTTGATTGTCTGGAATGAGTTAAGAGTCTTTGTCCCTAAGGAGATATTCTGTGATATGGAAAACCACCCTTTTTTAACTCTGTGTGTGTGTTTAAAGAACCTGGAATTTCCTGCAGGTTTATTTAGTCACAATTCCACCATTGTTACTGTAAGCATTGTTATTACCACTGCAGGCACATTTCCTTTCCTTTTGAAATCACTTTTCACAAGCGCAGATGTAAATGAAGATTTGTTGAAATTTGTTTTATTTTTATGTTGTGTATATATCGGTGATGTTTATTTATTTACCTTTCTGTCAGCATTTGAGGCAAAAAATATATACAGATCCTTCATATGGAAGTCAGATATCTTAACAAATCATGCAGTCATCTTGGCTGTCGTCAACACAGTTCTTTCATTGAAATGGTGCTTTTGGTCTTTGATAACTCCTTACTGATTTTGATACGCAGACAGAAAATATTCTTGCATATGACGTGTGCTGTGTGCACCTGTCTATGTGGCTAAAAAAAAAAAGAAGAAGAAGAAGAAGAAGAAAGAAAACCTACATGACAGTGGGTATGACTGTGGGTGTGAATCTCAATTTTTTTTTTTTGTGCAGTCTGGAAATACGTTTGAAAGTTTAAAAACACTGTAATATGAAAAGAGTGTCTTCAGTGTTTGGATTTTTCCCCTGAAATTTTACATGGTTTTTGAAGAGAAAAGTACATTAACCTTTTGATCCAATGTTTTGTTTATCGCACGATTAAAACATTCTGAGTGATGTAAATCACAGATGGAGTTAGGCAGAAAGGATTAGACTGCATAGAGAGTCTAACTCATAGCGCAAGTTAGGCAGAAAGGATTAGACTGCATAGAGAGTCTAACTCATAGTGCAGACTTTGAGAATATTTTTCAAAGCATAGATCAAGTGCAGAGAGAGGATAAGTATCTTTGCCTTTCGCTAGTTTTGAGTTCTGTTGCATACATGGAAAGCCATTCACCTCTTCCTGTTGATCTGTTGGCTCTCCGTCAGCTTCTTGTCAAGTTTGAAGCACATACATGGTGTTCTTGCCCAGGTAAAGGTCAA
>JADBJO010000122.1:375919-393419 GCA_016801955.1 Conus betulinus
GGACAAAACACGATGCATTTCGACCACTTGGGTCTTCTTCAGGCAAAACAAACAGCATTTAGGACAATGAATAGGAAGAACAAGCAACCACTTTTCTTCTCATAGCCGGCGCAAAAATTTGCTTCAATTTCCGCTTTTAGTACACCACAGCGCTGATACCCTGCTACCTCCCCAAAGTCGGGAAGTGTTATTATGTTGATGTTAACCGCTTGTAAACACCCATTACCCGCAGTTATAAGCATGCAATAAGTGTGTGTGTGTGTGTGTAATCTTTTTAAACGATATCTGAAATACAGTGATGAAATCATAAAGAGTGGACCTGTCCCAGACATCTTCCCAGTGATATCCACATGTACATCTCCCAAACAGGAGGAGGAGGGGGGGGGGGGGGGGGATATTTTGGGGGAAAATAGGGTTTAGATCTATAAACAATGTTTAAATTTTTACGCGGCATGACTCCACATCTCTGTCATCTAGTGCATCCCAGTCAAGATCATTCAGATCCTTTGTAGACTGTTATAATTGTCCTTATTTCGGTTAAACCCGTATGGTCTGTCTACCTCATCAACCTATCTTCATGTTAACATACAATCTGAAGACCAGAACTTCATCGTCACTTTTAATTAAGCTTTCCCCACTTTATACCTACGTATTATATCAGACTCCGTTTTTCAGCATTAAACAGTTCTAAATCATTTTTGTCCTCTTCCTGTTTTTCACGCTACACACCATCTAAGTCAAAAAGGCATCCCTGAGACAGTCAACACAGCAAACATCTCATTCCTAAAAGCAGAATTTGTCCAGCCGCCCTTCCAGTGATTTGAGTAAAGATTTTTGTGTGTGTGTGTGGGGGGGGGGGGGGGGGGGGGGGGGGGGGGAGGCAGGGGGGAGTAGGGGGTGGGAGCGGAGGTGGAGGGGTCATAGCAAAGAAAACCAATTTTTCTTAAAGTATCGCCAAAATTGGTATGAAGAATAGTCACAGGGGAAAAAAATGGCACAAGAAACATTAAGGCATACGTCTTATGACAAATGCTATGGCATGTTCTTGAGTGCAATGACTGACTCTCTCTCTCTCTCTCTCTCTCTCTCTCTCTCTCTCTCTCTCTCTCTCTCTCTCTCTCTCTCTCTCTCTCTCTCTCTCCAACATCATCCTGTTCCTCACTAACTTGAAAAACCAATCTTGCATGAACAAAGGTGTTGAATATGAATATATATGCTTGTTGTTTACTTTAAGATGACTGCCTCCTGAACACCTGTTCGTTCCTCCGCAGGCCATGCTGAGGATTCTTCTGGGATGACTGATGCTTTTTATATCTTCATAATGCTCTTTCCGCACGGCGTGTGTGTGTGTGTGTGTGTGTGTGTGTGTGTGTGTGTGTGTGTGTGTGTGAAACACAGTTTTAGTGTCTTTACATGTTTTCTTTCATAATAATTTGAACCATTTATTGTTTTGTTATAATCCGTTTTATATTCTGTAAAACGCAGTGTGTTACTATCCTTCGTCCCCAAAGGGATAAGGACCAGATGAAAAAAGTATCTTATTTATCTGTTACCCTCGTGAATAAAACCTCTCTCTCTCTCTCTCTCTCTCTCTCTCTCTCTCTCTCTCTCTCTCTCTCTCTCTCTCTCTCCAAAGCGAGGGCTGAATTAATTGCTGTACAAAGTGTCTTTCTCTCTATTGATGATGTTCATGCGAACTTACTTGATTCCAGTTGAGCTCACAAAAAGGATGGACATTTGAAAACAAACGTTTAACCCACTTTTTTTGTTTTACACTGCTAAGTCCATTATAACGGTTTTCAAATTATTTTGTCCAGGTGTCTACGTGTTTCTTAATTTCTGTTCATTAACCGTCTATATACTATTTTTTAGCAGTGTCTATAAATGGATTTCGGTTTTGTTTACTTCTTTCTTTCTTTTTCTTCTTTCTTTCTGTCTTCATTTATCTTAGCTCCGATCAAAACAAAACCTAATATACGTATCGGCCTATATAAAGTATAGGCCTATATGATCTTGGTAGCCAACTTAGGTCATGAATTTTCCAAGCATGAACGCTTCAGTTTAGTGTCATCATAACGTTAATAAATTAATTCTTAAAAAGTGTTATAATACCTCCGCCAAACAGCATGGACAAAACGAATTACAAGACAAAACACGACGCGTTTCGACCTTTTAGGTCTTCTTGAGGCAAGCTAAACGACACTCAGGACAACAAAAATGAAGAACGAGCAATCGCTTATCTTTGCCAAATTTGGCGCAAGATGGGCGTTAATGAATTAGTCGAACTAGTGTGCTATTGCAGATGACAGTTGCAGTGAGACAGGACCATTCACAGGGTTTATGCAAGAAGCCAACCAGCAGAATCACGAACTCTCAAGACACTGCATAGGCTAATTCTGCAATATGTCTGCTTCAAGCAGAGTTTACAACTCTCCCGTTCACACTGTGCAACTCAATGTTTGCAATGAGAACATGAAATATTCTGTAGCACCCCTCAGAGATTTTTGACAGATGGAAACAAGTGAGATAGCAGCGATTGTAGTCAGAGTTCATGTTACAGAACTTCGCAAATGTTCAACCATGAGTCTGATTAATCTATTTTTTTCTCCTGCCATTATTTATAAAATCTTTAAAAGTTTCATGATATATCTGCCAAACATGAACAAACGAATCACAAGACAAAACACAGCGCGTTTTGATCTCTTCGGTCTTCCTTAGGCAAAACAAACAACACTCAGGACAACGAAAATGAAGAACGAGCAATCACTCGTATCGTCAAACACGGAGCAAGATGATTTATTACCCTAGTTATTTGATGACAGTGTCGGCCTACTTACACTGGCAAAAGAAAGAAAACAGGCTTCGTTCATTCGGCTTAGTGGAGCATGGGTTATTTGTTTAAAAAAAGAGTAAACTTCAAAGACAACAAGAAAAAAAAAAAACGAAAGAGAAAGTCATTTGCAAGCGATAGCATGACATAATTATGGTCTCAGGAGGTCAATCTGTTTAAATACGAATTTTTTTTTCTTTTTTTTTTTGTTGCCTCTGTGTGTGTGTGTGTATGTGTGTGTGTGTGTGTGTGTGTGTTGTTGTTGTTGTTGTGTTGTTGTTTGTGTGTGTGACTTTTCTTCTTGTTACTTGATTTCTGACAAGTGATTTGTTTGCTCACGTGTGAAGTGTTGCGATTCAAAAGCAGAAATATTCAGTTGCTTTATTCATTTGTTTTTTACTGCTTTTTATTTGTGACACTTTAAAAATTCTTGTTACTTGATTTCTGACAAGTGATTTCGTTTGGGCTCACGTAAAAAAAAAAAAAGAAGTTTGCGATGTCAAAAGCAGAAATATTCAGTCAGCTTTATTCATTTGTTTTATCCAGTCACCATGTGATCTTTTAAAATATTGATATTGATGAACACTGTCGTAAAAGATGACACAATGACTGAATAGAGAAGAAGCGATACATTTTCTAAGAGATAATGGTTTTGGTTTCAGTTTCATTAATGATGTGTCACTGAGTACAGATCAGTCCATAAATGCTGCACCTCATCTGCAAAACTGTCACACAACAGTTCACATGGTTTACAGGTAACTAGATGAACGAATCTTCAAATATTTGAGAAATTTGAGTGTGTGTCTGTGTGTGTGTGTGTGTGTGTGTGTGTGTGCGTGCGTGCATGCGCGCGCGCGCGCGCGCGCGCGCGTGTGTGTGTGTGTGTGTGTGTGTGTGTCAGGCATAAATGTAAATGCGTGTGTGCGTGTAATGTTTTGCATATAATTACCTCTAAGGACTGACTGTTCAGAGAATGGTATAGGTCTTGAATAAAGAGATAAAGTCAAAAGCAATAAATAAATACAGAAAGAAAATAGATATATCATGAGTATTGTTATCATCATTGTCAATGGGAATACACACACAGAGTCTCCCACAGCTGTACAAGATCCCTTTTCCATTGACATAGGTATATTATTCAGCTGGTCATTCAGTGGATGTACAAATAAGCCACTGCCATTCGCTTTCCACTCCACTACAACAACCAAGGGACACACCCCTCCAGTGCAACCATGCATTCTTCCTGTCAATACCACCCTGTTTCTACACACACACACACACACACATGCAGATATGGCACAAAACCAGTACCACATCCTTTCTACTCTCCAACATGAACACGTACACTGGCATTAAAAGGCTATGCTCTGCAAGCTGTGCTCGAGAAGTATCTATGATCTTGGCTGGCACCTCACACGTCCACACACTATCGATGATATGATATTAGTATTGCCTCAAGAGGCAAAAGTCAAAATATGACTTTTTGTGTAGTGAATTTGTTTCTGAGTCTTTTTTAGTGACTTTTCTTCTCGTGCTATTTCCGAGAACCTTCCTACACTTTGGTTCTTTAAATCGCCTATCACACATGCCCTATCAACCTCTCGTACATCCAAAATCACCAGTCATGTATAACCTATCGACGTCTTTCATATATTAGTTTTGCAAGAGTTTATATTTGCTAAATCTCAACATTTTCATCTGACAGAAACGTCTTCACATTAATGTTTGTAAGACATTGTCTTGAATCGATTGGCAGAACCAGTATTGTTTTCTTTAAACGAGAAAGGGAGATTCGAAAAGTTATTGTTTTCATTTACACGTTGTGAACTACTTTCAAATATGTCTGATTAGTGTGTATCGACCCTTTATCAAAAGCCTACAAAATATATTCTAATCTATCTTACGTCTCATTTTGATTTAAATATTTACGCATTCTTGGCATTTTTATGTAAAGTGTAATTAGGTAAAGAACCGCTCCCTATGTTTGGTTCGTCAAAATCTAAATGGGACTCTACGCTGCAGCTTTGTGTCCCAAAATAGCATACATTCTTCCGCTCGGTAGCCATTCGTTGGTCCAATTACTGACATCACACGAAGTGTCCTCGCTCGGGTTAAGCTTGAGGGTAAGTAGGAAGGACATGTTTACACTATTATGCATGATTATCATCGATTATCATAATTTATTTAGAAATATGCTGCGGTTGTCGGAAAATCGCCCGTCGATCCACGATTTTGACGGGTTCGTACTCAAAATCAGCGTAGCCAGGAGTTCGAAGATTCATTCCAGTTCCATTGTTCAGAATGTGCCATGAAATAGTACATTGAAAGTGATCAGTCGCTTTGGGTAGGTGCAGTACATGTGCTTGTTGACACATATCCATGACGGCATTGATTAGCATAATTTATAAAGTAGATGCTGCACAGTTCGTTTAGGCATAGCTGCCATTGTCTCCTGAAACGATCGATAAAATTTATACTGTGTAACGGTAGCAGAATAAGCTTAAAGCAGAGGGCATCGGATCTGAGACAGTCATGCACACCGACCGTTATTCCTACCTCCTAATCTTGTCATAGCGGTTTCCAGTTTTTTTCCCTGTCCTCAAAGCATTACACCTTGCTTTCGTGTTGACTGATCCGTCAGTTAACCATGTGACGTTTTTCACATCACTGGCTCAAACTTAATTAACATAATAGCAGACCAAAAATTTACATTAAGAGCAGGGTAAATCGTTTATAATGTTTTATTTTCAGATTTAGTGAACTTTTTCTTTGACTTTTTCTCGAGACGTTTTTTTTTTAAAGTGACTTTTTTGTGAGCATTTCAAAGAACATTCCTACAACTTGAACAGTTGGATAGAGTTAAATAAAGTGTGTGTGTGTGTGTGTGTGTGTGTTCCTCAATGATGCAATGTCATGAAAGTTTATGTCAAAGGAAAAATGTGTAGTTTTAGTTTTGATATATTTGTAGACAGTTGAAACTGACCTACAGTGTTAATAAAACTGTTATTGATTTCAAATTGGCTCTGATTTTCCTACTAATGTTTTCTGATTTAGCAATAATTAATTTCTCAGTTTGTGTGTGATCATTGACAGGCAGAACTTTAAACACAGATCCCCAAGAAAGGATTTGTTGTTTGTTTGTTTTTTTGTTATTGTTGTTGCTGCTTGTTTCAATTCTGCCATGATCAGTGAATTTTCTCCAGTATCTCCTAGTCTCTATGAGTGGACTGATCAGGGGGGGGGGGGGGGGGGGGGGGGGGGGGGGGGGGGGGGGGGGGGGGGGGGGGGGGGGAAGGTGATTGGGTAAGGCTCTTGGGGAGATTCATCATGAACACAAACAATCATATAAAATTACAAGTTTGTATGCATTTTTGTGTGGTTGATGCCAGCAACAGTAGTAAAGTTAAAATGGTTCATAATGTTTCCACATGTTGCATTTTCATTTCAGATCTTATGCACACATATTTGCACACACAAATGTGTGCACATGCTCGTACACACTACACACACACACACACACACACACACACACACACACACACACACACACACACACACAGAGGAATTATCCCATATACACTATGAATGGTTTGTTACACAAGGGAAAAAAAACAAACAACAACCTGAAGTGCATACTTTAGTGGTCACTGACCCACACTGACACTGCATACAGTCAGTATGATTTGTTGTTTTGACTTGTAGAATGAATCTAGTTGCAAAGTGAAACGACTGCAGGCGGAAATCTAAACAAATCTTAAATAAATGGCAGCAAACCGCCCAGAGAAACGTGGACAAACGAGTCACAAGACAACACACAACGCGTTTCGACCTCATAGGTCTTCCTCAGGTGAAACAAAGATGGACAAAATAACGAAAATGCACTTAGCTTTGATCGCTTCAGATTGTTTCTGAGTATAGCGCAAGGAAGGCCTCTCTCTCTCTCTCTCTCTCTCTCTCTCTCTCTCTCTCTCTCTCTCTCTCTCTCTCTCTGTGTTTCTGTCTGTTTCTCTCTCTCTCTCTCTGTATGTCTCCCCCCCCTCTCTCTCTTTCTCTCTCAAGCAGTCTTTGCCTCAGTCTTTCATTCATTGCACCACTCTGGTCTCACACAGACACTGACCATCCAACAAATGTACACAGCATGCCAACCCAACACACATGCATGCATACACACACACACACACACACACACACACACACACACACATGTACACAAGCATGCAGGCACACATGCACGCACACGTGCATGCACACACACACATACTCTCCTTTGAAATTTTTCAAAACAGTTTTAAATGAAGAGAAAGTGTCATTTAAGATAAGGAATGGAGAGAGCAGAAAGCAAAAAAGCTTAAATGAAAATTACAGAAGTGACTAGAAGAATTTAAAGATAAAGCAGAGAAGAAATTACAGACATGAAAAATGGAAGATACATGGTATGGGTTAACAGTTTTTACTGGGAAAATGAAAGAGGAAACAGGCACATGTCAAGTGGCCGTTTATGAGCAGACTGATTTTGCAGATGAACTGGATTATTGTTATCATCAGTTTGAAAGGGATGATTTGATTAGGGGGGAACTGAACAAAGTAATATCACAGCTACATGAAAAAAATCAAAGATGGAGACCATATTGATAAACAAGACATTGACATTGTTCAGGAGGTTGTTACATCTATGTTTATTAAAATTAAACATCAGGGAGGCAGGAGGCTCAGATGCATCTGAACTCTGTTTTGTTGAATCTACAACTAATCTCTCTAGACTTGCTCCGCTCCCAGGATCTTGAAAAAGCCCACTCCCTGTCCCATCCCATGGAAAAAAAGAAGTCTAGTAACTTCTAATGATTACCACCCCATAGCACTTGACTTCAGTTGTCAAGAAATGCTCTGAAAACCTTTTTCGCCATCATCTCATTAGTCTAACAATCACTACCTTGACTCCACCAGTTTGCAGCATACCAGTCCGGGGCATCATTTATGCTGTTTTGGCCCTTTATCACAGTGCCTACCTCCACTTGAAAAGCCAAGGCTCTTTTATTCATATTCTTTTCATTGATCTCTCCTCTGCGTTCAGTGTAATTACGTAATACAGCTTCATCTTTCTCGCTCAGAAACTGTTTGATTTAGATGTTGATCTTAGGTTTACTCTGTGGATTGTCATTTTGTTTACTGTTTTACACATTGTCGGTCTGTTTCCAATTTGCACTCTCCTCTTAACGTTTCAACTATAGTTTTGCACATCGGGGGTACACAGCTGTCTCTTCTGCTTGTTTGGTTTTATAAATGAATGACTATAGAGACACAGACAAAACTCATATCAAATGCACAGATGATTCTGCCAATGAAGATCTTTCCAACTCTTGCTGTTCATTTTGATGAAAATGAATAAGTTTTTGTTCATGGTGTAAAGAAAATTATCGCTGTCTCAGTGTTTTAAAAACAAGAGAAATGATAGTAGATTTCTGTAGAGAACTTGTAACCTTCCAGATGTTATAACTGATGGTCAGGCTATTAATAAGATGGATGAATACAAATATGTGGGTTCTGTTTTAGTCAAAGAAATGGTTTCTGACAGGAATGTGGACAATATACATGAAAATATCAAGGATTCTTTTGTTTGCTGAAAAGAAGAAACTCTGGTGTCAATTCAGAGATTTTATAAACTCTCCACTGTTGCATTGAATCCATGATCACTGTTTAATTCCTAAGCTGGTAGTGAAGTCTGAGTGTGTAAAACAATCAAATTTTTTAAGATGATATGGTAAATGTTTATACAGTAACGTTTTGAGCGCGAGGCAAGCTGGTATGCAAGAGCCCTATGAGAAAAGAGTTGTGTGAAAGGGAAGACAAAATTGCGAGCGATAACAGCCATGTTTGAACAAAGGACTGTGAATTCCTACATCAGGACACTGTTATAGGCAATTAGAATGAAATCAAAGGCCAGAAAACATATCCCAAGATCAATTCTAACCTTCCAATACTTTTCGCCACTTTCTCATTGTAACCAGTGCATGTGTGAATGAGTGAGCAACATTAAATCTGTGTGTGTGTGTGTGTGTGTGTGCAAGAGAAGATCAACGTATGTATATGTGTGTGTATGGTATGTGGATGCACACATACTGTGCTTGCATGTGTGTGGGAAGGGAGGGAGAGGTATGTGTGAGAGGAATAGGGGTTGCAAGTGTAAGGGCAGGTGTGTGTGTGTGTGTGTGTATGTGTGTGTGTGTGTTAGGAGGGTGGGAGGAGAGTAGTATTAATGCATGTATGTTATGATTTTAATTGATTTTGCTTTAAAAAAACAAATTTTTTTATTTTGACCTTATTGGTTGTAATATTAGGAGCTGTACATTTTAGAGATGCAATGATATGATGATGACAACTTGTGAGCCTAAATGTGCAACCTTTTGTGATGGTTTCATACACTTGTATATTTGAAGTTCTGTTTGTTTGTGTTTGTGTGATGATAGTGGCATCTGACTCGATTTCTCTCTTTGGATAATATAAAATTTGTTCTCTCTCTCTCTCTCTCTCTCTCTCTCTCTCTCTCTCTCTCTCTCTCTCTCATGCCATGGGGGAAAAAGACAATATGAATAGCTGTTCCCTATAGCCGGACATACACAAATCTGACCACTCTGTTGATGAATAACTCCTGTGCGATCGAACCCCCCCCCCCCCCCCCCCCCCCCTCCCCGATTTATTTATTCATCCTGTCACAATCACCCTTCGCTCAATCTCCCACCCCACCCCCCCACCCGTCCATTCTGTGCCCCGCCCCTCCTCCTTCTCCTTCTCCTCCTCCCATCTCCCCATTCCACTCCCCTCAAACTCGAAGTGATGCCGATTTTTTTTGGGGTGGTTGTCCCATGCGGACTGGAAAAGTTCCTGGAAGGTTCCTTCGCGCCGGAGCACGGGCCAACTCATTCCGTTGATAATACCAGTTGATCGGTTGGAAGTAGCGTGTATTCCCTGCGGGTTTGGTTGGACATGCAGTCTCAGTCACTGGCTGGCTGATGAAACAGTTGGTTGCCATGGTAACCCTGCTTGGCATTTATCGATCCATTGTGCTTGTGTGGGAGACTGGCAAAACCTTTGTGTGTGTGTGTGTGTGTGCGTGCGTGTGCGTGTTTGTGTGTGTGTGTGTCTCGCTCCTAGAGCAGGGCAGTGTCCTAGAAGAATGGTTGGCTGCCTGCATTTAAAATGACCAGGCAGCAAGTATGGGTATTTGGAACCAGTACAACCCTGGTTAGTTTGGTGTGTGTGTGTGTGTGACAGCGACAGAGACAGAGACAATCAGGGTCAGACCCAAATGGGCAAATCATTGAACAAACGAATAAAAGAATGAAGTCAGGAATATATATACATAATGAAGACAAATACTTGGACATGCACACATGAGCAACAAAAAAAAAAAAGAAGAAAAAATTATGCTTATGAGTGAAATTGTTGATAGAAATGTCCATATAAATTTGATACAGACGGCAGTTTCTGTCAAAAACAAATATTCGTCCCGTGATGAGACATGACAGTTATTCTCTCATTAATCAGGAAGATTACTTCCTTACTGTTATGTGACTCAGATGAAGATAGTTTATTCATTCTATTCCAAAAATATTGCATTTCGTTTATCAAAGTATTTATATTCCAGTATTAATGAATCTTACGCTTAACCATTTGTTTCTTCATTTTTCTTTTTTTTTATTTTTTTTAATGTTTTCTGTTACAAATGTAAACATTACTATGCATCCTTGTTTTTCTGATTGTTTCTTTTGCTCAGATTAAATATGGAGATATATCTTTGAAGAACATTTGTTTTTGCTTATTGCTCAAGTAGAAATAATTCTAAATGTATAATTTATAAGCATTTCATCAAAAGCTAGAGCAAAATTACTCAGCCGCAGAATGAAGGAATAAACAAATTACATAGCAAACATAATGTGTTTTGATCTGTTGGATCTTCTTCAGGGCAGGGCAAGTAACATTCCAAACAATGAAAACGAAGGAGAACAGAGGGTCACTTACCTCTTCAATGTGGGTGCAAAATAAGGTCATGAGTGAACATGAAAAATTGCAGAATGGAACTGAAGGGGGAAGAGGTTGAAGGGGAGAAGAAACAGGTTACCATGATAATAACAACTGTAATAATAGTAATATTAAAATGGTATTACAATCACATAATCATAATGATAGTGATAATACTGAAAAGAAAAAAAAAAGTTGTAATTGTAGCAGTAATATTGATGGTAAGAAGAAGAATAGTAAGAATAATATAGTTGTAAGAGCAATAAATAATGATGATGATAATGATAGTCATAGTCTGTATATTTTTTGTTTGTTTTGCTGCTGTTTCAGATAAAATTCCTTATTCATGCCATAATTAGTACATGGTCTGACAGACTGGTAAAAAAATTAAACTATTCCATGATTTAGTGAGTTCACAGTTTTTTTCCCTTCTGCTTTTAAGTAGCTTTATTCCAGAATGACCCTATGATTTACTTTATTTAATTCTGTTGTTGGGGCTCATAGGGAAGGTAGGGAATAAGGAGTGTTGAGACTGGAGCTGTTTATTTGTTTGTCAGTAGATAGTGAAATACATTCTTGTAGAGGTCCAATATATTGTCGGTTATATCAGTTACCATTCAGATTCAAGGTCGCAGACATCACCATGCTGATAGATCACATAGTTCCAATTCACCTGGAACTGGACCAACCCATGTGATGATCTGGACATGGTTAATGGTTAGCAGGATATCAGGGAAGGGGGAAGGAGGGGCGGGGGATTGGAGGCTGGTGGAAGTGCAAACATCTGTTCCTCTCATTCATTTAGTTTGGGAAAGAAAAACCAAGGGCTAACCAGGGTGGGACAGAAAGCAAAGCAAGCCAATGTACTTTGAGTTATTGGGAAGGGCTGGAGTTTCCCCATAATAACAGCAAGTTCATAGCAATGCAGAGCATCTACAGTCATCTCTCTTGTGTTTCTGCACCTATGTGCAGCCCATCTTTATTGCTTAGTCAGAATGGAAGTTGTGTCCCTCATGCCTTCAAACAACTGACTTGGTGATGCTCATTATGATGAATGATACTGAGTTGATTAGATTGTGTGTGTGTGTGTGTGTGTGTGTGTGTGTGTGTGTGTGTGTGTGTGTTTTTCAGTTTCAGTTACAGTCCAGCTGACCACAAGGTGGTATACCAGGGCTGTCATCATGTGAAAGTCAGTTCCCTGCACACGTGTAGTGAAGCAAGCAAACAGCCAACAAACAAACAAAAAAGACTACAGATTTTCTAAAACAAGCTAACGTGCCTGAAAAAAAATCTGTTGTCTGTAAAATCTAGGATCAGACAGTAAAAGATCTTTTTCAGGAACTGAAAAAAAAAAAAAAATCACATGTAACATACAACATACCAAACTGGGCGACTGCAAAGAGTACAGCAGTAGATTACAAACAGCATCAGCAAGAACTCCCCAGAGAACTCAACAGCAATAATTTGTGATCTCAGGAATCTTGGTTATGTTGTACTCTGATTATTGTGGTGCATACTAATCAGTACTGATGAAAAAAAAAAAGTGTGTGTGTGTGTGAGGGGGTTGGTTGGTTGTTTTTGTTATTGTTGTTGTTTGTTATAAGACAGACTGGAAGAATATTCTCTTCCTAAAATCTTGAGCATTGATGGAATAAAGGTTTTCTTGAGTTTTGAGTTTTGTTTTAAACTTAAGAATATTTGTGGTGTGTCTTTCATGCAAAATTAACTTCTGTTAATAGTCTGACATATGTCTTTCTCATCCCCCCCCCCCCCCCCCCCCCCCCCCCCTCCATCTAGACAGGCCTCTCCATGTCAGGTCCAAATGGGTAAGAGTTAGGTGGCAATCAGGCCGCTTTAGTCACCCTATTGGCATTGGCGGAGCTCCAAGGCAGCTA
Source organism: Conus betulinus (assembly GCA_016801955.1). Taxonomy (NCBI): domain Eukaryota; kingdom Metazoa; phylum Mollusca; class Gastropoda; order Neogastropoda; family Conidae; genus Conus; species Conus betulinus. The sequence continues at coordinate 388,661 of JADBJO010000122.1, forward strand.
AGTTCCCTGTCAGCATCTCCAAGTGCTGTGTTTATACAGGGAAGTTTGTTCCTCAGTCTGCCGGAGATCTCAGCCGTTGGCTGTACAACAGTGGCCAGTTTTGAAAAGTGCAGGTGTTACTGCCAGTGTCGGCAGGTCGGCAGGTCGAGGCAGGGTGGGAGTGAGTGTGTGTGTGTGTGTGTGTGTGTGTGTGTGTGTGTGTGTGTGGCCACATCCAGAAATATGAGTGTGATGCTGGAGGAGGTGTGAAATTATCATTCATGTTTTGTTGTTGTTGAAGCATTTTTAGTACTGATGACAGCATTCAGGTGATTTCACATTGCCTTCTGTTCTGTCAGGCTTTTAGGATGACAGGTTGACGGTGCCACATTGAGGTGATTTCACATTGCCTTCTGTTCTGTCAGGCTTTGAGGATGACAGGTTGATGGTGCCACATTCAGGTGACTTCACATTGCCTTCTGTTCTGTCAGGCTTTTAGGATGACAGGTTAATGGTGCCACATTGAGGTGATTTCACATTGCCTTCTGTTCTGTCAGGCTTTGAGGACAGGTTGATGGTGCCACATTGAGGTGACTTCACATTGCCTTCTGTTCTGTCAGGCTTTTAGGATGACAGGTTGATGGTGCCACATTGAGGTGATTTCACATTGCCTTCTGTTCTGTCAGGCTTTTAGGATGACAGGTTGACGGTGCCACATTGAGGTGATTTCACATTGCCTTCTGTTCTGTCAGGCTTTGAGGATGACAGGTTGATGGTACCACATTCAGGTGACTTCACATTGCCTTCTGTTCTGTCAGGCTTTTAGGATGACAGGTTGATGGTGCCACATTGAGGTAATTTCACATTGCCTTCTGTTCTGTCAGGCTTTTAGGATGACAGGTTGATGGTGCCACATTGAGGTGATTTCACATTGCCCTCTGTTCTGTCAGGCTTTTAGGATGACAGGTTGACGGTGCCACATTGAGGTAATTTCACATTGCCTTCTGTTCTGTCAGGTTTTGAGGATGACAGGTTGATGGTGCCACATTCAGGTGACTTCACATTGCCTTCTGTTCTGTCAGGCTTTGAGGACAGGTTGATGGTGGCACATTCAGGTAATTTCACATTGCCTTCTGTTCTGTCAGGCTTTTAGGATGACAGATTGATGATGGTGCCACATTGAGGTGATTTAACATTGCCTTCTGTTCTGTCAGGCTTTGAGGACAGGTTGATGGTGCCACATTCAGGTAATTTCACATTGCCTTCTGTTCTGTCAGGCTTTGAGGACAGGTTGATGGTGCCACATTCAGGGGACTTCACATTGCCTTCTGTTCTGTCAGGCTTTTAGGATGACGGGTTGATGGTGCCAGAGAGCCATTTTTAAAGCCCAACCCCTCTGTTGTACAGTGTACCTTATTAGGATAAAAATCATAGGGCTTTCCTTGAATTGAGTTTGGCTGGTAATGAAAGTAAGACACAAACTGCTACTTTTGATTGCTGTGTTTGATCAGACTGTTCCACTCGTCACAGGACACACTCTAAAGATGGACAGGCTTTCAAGAATGCAACCTCAGCATGAACATGCATGCATACAGTCACACACACACACACAAAAGCATAAACAGACCTTTGCATACGCTCACACTCTCTTATTCATTTCATCCTTAAAAAATGTCTTAAACAGAAAAAAAAATGCAAACACATAGTGGTAATGAAGAAAACAGAAAATTCTAGACTTGAGCAAATATTGAATTACTAAGCTGATACATTTCCTGATCATATTTGAAGATTTAAGTATCTGTGTAAAAGATGTCAGAAACTTTTATTTTGTTTTGTTTTCTGTTTTTAATGATACTTTTTGGAGGCATAGGGAGAGAATGTGGTATCTGTGCATGCACACAAGTTTGTGATGAGGAAGGATATGAAAGGGGGTGACTCGGGGATTAGATCTCTGGTAAAGCTCTTTTTCACACTGTGGAAGCAAGAGTGAAACATTCTGTTGTATACAGGAGACCTTTTGCGACAGCTGAATAGCTCATAGGAAGATACACTATAATTGGTATGAGTGCTTCATCATGGTCTGCTTTTAACAGGCATCTGCCTAGCAGCCAGACATTGATCAGTTCTTGGGACCAATTCTCGAAAGCCAAACAGGGAATGAAAACTAGAGGGTGTTGATGATCACAGGTGAGCTGGAAAAGGTCCCCCACCCCCATTCCCTCGCCCCCACCTCCACCCAGAGATCAGAGTATTTAGTGTTCCCTGTATCAGTGTACACAGCAGAAGGACAGGAGAGCAGAGGGAGTCAGTCAGCTGTGGCTGTTTATCTTTCATACAAATGATGGACATGGAATGGTCATCCCATGTCTATCTTTCTCTCTCTGTGTCTCTGCCGCTGTCTGTCTGTCTCTGTCTTTGTGTCTTTGTCTGCCTGTCTCTGCCTATTTTTGTCTCTCTCGCTCTCTCTCTCAAAGTGGTTGAGGTTGATTTCATCATGTTTTCGTAGAGGATTGGAACAGAATTAATTATTTCTTATTTCTTCACTTTTTCCCCTCTCAATCTCCTCGCAAATGCATTGAAATTAAATAAAAAAAAAGAAGAGAGAGAGAGACACACACATAACAGAATCACGTATGTAAGTGAAAGATAACTAAAACATTTTTTTGTGGGGTGGGTAAGCATGAAAATTATACTGAATGTAGATAGTCCATCTATATTGTTTTAAATTAAGAATCTTGAGTTGAAACATTGTCATGCTGTATGGATAAGGGATTCTTTTTCAGGTTTTTTTTTTTAAGTAGTCATTAAATTTTTGTAAGAAAATGACTGTTTCAAAGAAACCAAACAGATTTTTGTTTGACATTATTGGTGAATGAAGGCAACAAGTATGATTGCATACTTGCTAAAATTTGCATTTCTTTCATATACTGCATAGTTTCCCTGGGGGGGGGGGGGGGGGGGGGGGGTTGTTGTTGTTGTCATTTTCTTTTTTTGCAGTTTGTTTCAGGTATTTTCTCTTTAGGCTTGGCTATAATCGTCATGACTTGGCTTGTCACTGGAAACATACTTTTACTTTTTTTTTTTTCGCACTTGGTGAACAGATAGTTCACATCAAGTCATCTTCATTCAAAGTCATATTGGCACCCATAGTACAGTAATTGGATACAGCGTCTGTGTTGAGTTAGTGTGAAGAGAAATTAAAAGTCAGCTCCTTTGTATCTTTACATTGCTTGTTGCCTTGTATTATCTTTTCTCTTTTTTTTTTTTTTTTTATTGCAGCTCAAGTGAGGCTGAGGATGACGAAGATGATGTTACAGAGTTCCATTTTGGCCTGAGAAATACAGATGATTGCAGTGTCAGTCAGGAAATTTGAACGGCAGTCTCAGAGATGCAAACATTAAGTAGTTGAAACTTTATATTGTGTGGTTGCAGTCTTCCCCAATTGAGCCCAAAGCAAACGTAACTCTTAAGTCAGAGCCCGTAAGGGCAGAGAAATCCCACAAATGAATGACTCTTACTGGGATTGAACTCATGATCTCCATGCTCGGAATCCATGTTGCTAACCACTATGCTGTGGCAACAGATTGCCCTGTCATAAGTATTCCTTAAAATGCATTAAAGACGATACCACTTCAGTATACCATAGTTCATTCACACACAAACACATCACTTACTAACCACTGTTTACAGCTTACAAGTGCTCTGTGTTTTTTTCTTTTATTAAAAGTGAACTGTCCTCGTTCATTTACCGCTAGTTTGTGTACATGTTAATCATGTATGTAAATGTCTCATTCAGCATTGTTTTGGTTTGTTCATTTCTGCTTCATCAAATCCAAAAAAAGTTCATGTTTGTTTACTTACTTCATCACTATTGATGTCTATTGCTTTTCAGAAAAATCACCCACCCCACCCACCCCAACACACACACACACACACACACACACACACACACATCCCTCCACCACCACCACCACCCCTCCCCTCCCCCCCCACACACACTCACACAAGTCCTTTTCACAGAGCTCCTTCTGCCTGGTGTCTGCCTATTGATTTTTTCCCCCTTTCTAATCAGTTATTATTGCCATACCTGCCACACTCCCTGCTATTGGTGCAGAGACTTGGCATATGTTTCTGCATGCATTTGCAATTAATTCACAGCCAATAACAAGAGGCGAGCTGGGAGGGAGGGGAGTGAGAGGAGGTAGAAGGGTCAGTGTCCATTTGACCAGATTGCAAATACATACATCAGTGAAAGTGTGTGTGTGTGTGTGTGTGTGTGTATGTGTGTGCGCGCGCACTGACGTCTTGCAGCCCAGTGAGGACTGTGCGGCGCTGCATAGCAGAGCAGGCTGTGGTGGCAGGCGACAGACGGCAGGAGCTCTGGCACAGACAGCCACTCCCCAGCCTCCTCTGCCAGCCTCAATTGGATATTACAATGACTTGTCTCCTCCATCTATTATAATAATCATTCACTTCTATAAAATATTCACATCAGTGGCCGTAGAAAAATCAATACTCTCAGGGGAAAACTTTTGTTGAAGGGAATCCATTGAAGTTCCCTTCAAACAACTGCATGATTATTTGTAGCGAGAGAGAGAGAGACAGAGACAGAGCAAAAGAGGTCCCTGGTGTTCCAGAGATGGTAGTAGTTTAAACCTCCCTCCCCCCCTCCCCTTCTCCGCCGATCAATGACGAGCGGTCCTATTGACGAGCTGGGTTCTGCTCTGTTCCGGTGGGGCAGGGATTCAGGAGTTGATGCCGGGCTGCTGTGGACACAGAC
>JADBJO010000122.1:398419-400919 GCA_016801955.1 Conus betulinus
AGTTTGTAATCTCCCACTAGCTTTTTTCATGCAGTCAAGCAAGAGATTTTTTTTTTTTTCATAAACGCTCCTCATGATCTTTCCACACAACCATTCAGAAGAATGGTTTGCACGTTTGGCTTAGCACCATTAGTCTTGAGACCACAGTGCATAAATTAATTTTCTGTTCTGTTTTGTGCAGCAGAATTTCTTTAACGTCCGTGATCACTATCAGTCTTTTACATCATAGCATCGGGCTAGTTTTCTATTTATATACATCCAGAAATTTCCCTGGGTGACAGTTGATTTTGTTCATGATTCTTTTTGACTCAGGTGTGTAACAAAGTGAGTCTATGCAATCATCCTGTTTCAGTTATCCATGTGTTCATGTGTATGACTTAGTGTGTGTTCATGATAAACTGTAATGTTGGCCATTTCTTGACAATTGCAAATGCTAGTACAACCAAACTTGGTGTTATTCTGAATGTTGACCAGATCTTTTCAGCCTTCCTTTACATGAAGATGTCACCAAGTGATAAAGACCGTACATCTGCTGTTTCAGTTGTCAGCAAAATTTTCAGTATTTTATAGAATTGACATTTTCCTTGAGATTGTGGTCAGTATACATGGATGATGGTACATTATATGATGTTGCATATAAATAATGCAATGACTATTTAACATTCTTGTTATGAAGGTCAGACTGTTAAATGCAGTTTCAATGAACCAGAGGAGCAAATCAAATTAAACGTCTTATGAAAATGGAAAATTTTCCTTCCGTCTTGCTAGATAAGTGAGTAAGAGTTGATATATATGGTGAATCAAAGAAATGAAACCACATGAAAACAGCATACTAAACAACTCTGTGTGTGTTTTCACAATAATGTTCAGCTAATAGTACCAGAATATCATAGATTTGTCTTTGAGGCTTAATTAGATTTTACTGATGTCAGTAAAAGTGGGAAAATATGAAATATAATGGAAACATCAAGTCAGACAAAACATGCATCATAGATGAGATAGCTACGTAGATGACATCAAATGTTTGAACAGCTGACAGCTAAAATGGGTAAGAGAAGAAAGGCAGGCAGCCATGATTTGAACCACACATACTTTATGCATGTTGCCTGTAGACAGCTTTCCCTTCACTCTCCTCCCACCGCATTCCCTTCCCTTACCACCTTCCCCCCATGGCTTCTAATTCATTGCTTGCATGTCAAGACTTTCTCCTACCTGCACCTGAATGGACAGAACCAGTTTTGATTGGCACCAAGTGAGTGAGTTACATCATCGAGCCAAAAATAACAGAATTCTGATTTTCGCTTCTCAGCAGCCTGCCCTCACCCCTTTTGTGATTTGTTACAGTGGTGAGACTATAACATGCATAGCACGTGAGTCAAATAGGCAAATTGCCTCTCTTGTTGTAAGTGGTGGTGATGGAGCGAAGGGTGTGTGCGAGTTTGCAAGAGTGAAATGTGTGTTTTTGTGTAGTTTTTTCTCTTTTCACTGTGCAGTTGCAGTGTTTCTTGTAGAGGTGCATCAACTAGAGGGCAAACAGCTGTGGTTGTCTGTCTCTGTGTCCATCTTTTTCTTTCACGCAGTATTACTGTGGTGGTGGGATTGTGATGATCAGGTTTATACTGATATATATGTTGTCAGCAAATATTTGTGCTGCCAGAATTTTTCTTTTCTTCAGATATTCTTTTGATTCTTTTTTTACATTGAAAACTCGTCATTAACAATGTATTTCTTGCATTGATTCCTGGCCACATTGGTATTTGAAAAAATAGCTGACTGCTTCCCAAAGAAAATGCCACAAATAAAAAAAAAATCTGCATTTACATTACTTATGCAGATATGAAACCCAAACACAGACTTGTGTGAAAATTCTCCGGCAAGAGAATTGGAATTGGGATAATCGAAGAGGCAACAAACATTTCCAAATCTGCCCCGGCCTCGAACAGTTCCTCCCATCTGTTGATGGAAACAGCTGGGAGGAGACAGAGTTATGCAGATTATGCAGTGGTCACACATTCTACTCGCACTGATGCCTTATTAAAAAGACAAAGATGCACCATGGTGCATGCCTTCTGAGGCGGCAGCGGCTCAGCAATATTGATTGGTGAGACTTGCTGTACAAGAAACAAAGGCGTTATACAGCAGATCCTTCATGAAACCTCTTCAGAGATGTTCTCCATGTGTAATTTTCAGGGTTTTTTTTTTTTTTTTTTCAAGATATCGGTGTTTTTTCTTCTAACATGATCATACATATATTGAGTGAATGAGGTGTGTGTGTGTGTGTGTGTGTGTGTGTGTGTGTGTGTGTGTGTGTGTGTTTTGACAGTTGAACATAAATTTTTCTTTAAACCTGAATTGTGTTTCTCTTGTGAAGTCGTGTGTTCCCATTTTTTGACTGAGTTGAACATACCTGATACAGCATGTGTGGTGGAATGAGATAGGTGGGAAAAAGAGAACTGAGTTTGATTAAACCTGTTGCTCCTGACATCAACAGTGGTGTTTG
>JADBJO010000122.1:405919-413419 GCA_016801955.1 Conus betulinus
GTTTTACCGGGTCTTCAGGGCAGACATCAGTCGGTACACTACGGTGTCATCAGCGAATAGGCGAGAAGTGGACGAGATTCTTGTTGGAAGGTCGTTTATGTATGTGAGGAAGAGAGACAAGGTCCAAGCACTGTACCCTGGGGCACCCCGGATTTCACACGGATATAGCCAGACTGTGCACCATTGACCACCACGGCTTGTTTGCGGTCGCTGAGGAAGCTTGCTATCCAGCTGTTGGTGCTTCCATGGATCCTGTAGTGGTCTAACTTGTGGACTAATAAGCTGTGATTCACATGGTCGAAGGCTTTAGCAAAGTCCATGATAATGATGTCAGATGCAATGCCGCTCTCCATTGCTGATGAGACTTCTATGAACTCCAAGAGCTGTGTCTCACAGGAACGGTGCTTGCGGAAGCCATGTTGTTGGTTGGACAGTATATTGTTCGACTCCAGGTGGCACGTGATAGCACTGACTAGGACATGTTCCAGGACTTTAGCGGGGATGCTGATTAGGGAGATTGGGCGGTAGTTAGATGCCTTATAATGCTCTCCCTTTGTGAACACCGGGGTAACCAGTGCCCCTCTCCAGTCCTGTGGTACCCTGCCAGTTTGCAGTGAGGACCTGTAGATGGCGTCCAGGATAGGCACAACTTCTTTAGCTAGTTCTTTCAGCACTCGAGGAGTAATACTGTCTGGGCCTGATGCTTCTGCGGGGTTGGTTGACATTCCTCAACAGCTTTTCAATGCCATCGGTGCTGATGGTGATGTTTTCCATGGTATGGAAGTTACCGCGCGAGATTCATGAAGTGAGCATCTGTTTCTGAACTCGGTTTCCGTGAAGGCAGTACCATCTCTGAATGCAGTGGTAATTGCTGGTTCAGCAGCTCAGCTTTCTGCTTGGGGTCGGTGATAAGCTTTCCATTGGACTTCAGAGCAGGGACACCAGTTGTGGTAGAGCACTGGTGTTTAATGTAGGCCCAAAATCTCTTCTGGCTTGGTCTGGGGTCCTCTTCAGAGCTATATTGGGAACACAGGCTTTAAGTGTATCGCCAGTACGAGCGGCTAGGTGTTTCCTGATCTCCTTGTCAAGTTTCTTGATGTCCGTCCGTCTGCCTGCCCATATTGCCGTCCTTCTTTCTCCCTGTATGTTGTCTCTCTTCCTGATGAGTTTGAGTATGTCAGAGGAGGGACTCCTTACGCCTAGGTCTCTTGGTTGGAATATGTTGGTCCATGCTGTCTTTCAGTGTGGTCTTGAACTTCTGCTGCCGCAAGTCTTCTGTTGATACGTCGCTTGTGTCTTCGTAGTCATCCTGCAGTGCTACCATGTGTTGTTGTTTGATGGCCTCCCATTCTGCTCACCCGTAGAGGGGGATGGGACGTTTGACATTTTGAAGGAGATCAGGATTGTCTTGAATTCAAAATAGACAATGTGGTGGTCTGAGATGCCAGGGATAACTTCGACCCAGGGAATTAGGGAAGGGGAGTTCGTGAGGACTAGGTCTAATGTACTCTCCTTACCAGTTCTCACGTCAGTACGTGTTGTGTCCTGGACTATCTGGACAAGGCCGGTATCGCACAGGAGGTCGACGAACTTCTGGTGGAGATCCGGCTGGACTGGTTTTGGCTTCATCGTCATGGTCTTCCAATCCCAAGACGGAAAGTTAAGGTCACCGGCAATGATGAGCTGGGCGCCCTCATTGCAACAGCCCTCCGCAGGGATGTATCGAGCTGTTCGAGTGCCATTGCATCAGAAGCGTCGGGGCGGTAGAAGGCGCAGAGGTATAGAAGGCGCTGGTTTCACGTCAACAACTTCAGCCATATCATTTCGCCGCCTGTATCAAGCTCCGGGACTTCCTTGCAATGCAAATTGTCTTTGACAGCAGTGAGAATACCACCCCCCTCTCTTCCGATGTGGTCTCTGTCTCTGTCTCTCTGTCTCTCTCTCTTCCTGTCCCGCTCACTCGTTCACACACACACACACACACACACACACACACACACACACACACACACACACACACACAGATACAGACTTTCATATGCACCCACACATGCACACACATGCGCGCGTGCACGCGCACACACGCACTCTCTCTCTCTCTCTCTCTCTCTCTCTCTCTCTCTCTCTCTCTCTCTCTGTGAGTCACACACACACATGTATACCACTCAGAAACGTATTCAGCAGAAGAAAAGACAGCCACCTCCACATTCGCAGTCCGTCTGCGGCCAGCAATATCCCCATAACAGGATGATCTGTAGCAGTCCGTCTGTGGCCAGCAATATCCCCATAACACAGGATAATCTGTGGTAGTCGGTCTGTGGCCAGCAGTATCCCCATAACACAGGATTATCTGTTGCAGTCCGTCTGTGGCCAGCAATATTCCCATAAAACAGGATAATCTGTTGACATAAAGAAGCAGAAGCAAAGCACAAAAGGTACATAGCTTTTGTCAGCCAGAAGATTGGCTTCTCTTGCTGGAAAAAATATGTGGATATTGCCCTCTGTCTCTCTGCTTGTCTCTCTGTCTGTCTGTCTTTATCTCCCTCTGTCTCTGTCTGCCTGTCTCTTGTCAGTCTGTCTGTCTGTCTCTGTCTCTCTGTGTCTCTGTGCGCTGTGTGTGTGTGTGTGAGTGTGTGTGTGTGAGTGTGTGTGCGTGTGTGCACGAGCGTGTGTGCTGCACGCATGTGTGTGTTACCAAGATTCCACTTTATTTCATTTTGGGGAGGATATATATCTGTATCAAGTGACATATTTCCATAAGTGTGCATTCTGTTAGTTTTTTTCCCTGTGTGTGTGTGTGTGTGTGTGTGTGTGTGTGTGTGTGTGTGTGTGTTCTCCCTCTTGTAATATTGCCTCCTAAGCATGATTCATCTCAGCAAGGGCAGACCCGAAGAATAGGCTGCCACTAAAATTTCAATCCTAGATTCTCTCTCTCTCTCTCTCTCTCTCTCTCTCTCTCTCTCTCTCTCTCTTTGTCACCCCCTTCCGACCCACCTTATCCCTTCTCTTTCTCTCTGTGTCTCTCCTCGCGCCCACCCCATTCCCACTCCCCCTACCCTCTGTCTCTGCCCCCACCCATCCCCACCCCAGTTGCACCATCCCGCCCAGCCCCACCCACCCCACCCCTCCCTCTGTCGACAAGTCCTGCCCTCTATGTGCCCCCCCCCCCCCCCCCCCCTCCGTACACACGTGCAACCACACTTCAACAGGTTCTCAGGCCAATGACCCCCTCACTGTCATCAGTCTCGGGCGCACGAGCCAGACCCATGCATGATGATCGGCTGCTTCACAGTGGAGAAGCTTGTGGGGAGCGTAGCTCCTTCTCCACTGGGTGAGTGCTTCGGCAGCCTGTGTGCCTGTGCAGTGTCAGTCAAGTGCCGCTACTGTCTCATCACCACCACCTGAGGCATGCATGTGTCGGGACAGGGGTGGCCTTTTCAAACAGGCCTGCTTGAATGAAGCAGGGTGGCGATGATCTCATAATAGAGCTGGCTGGATCTCTTCTTGCATGTTGAGATTGGGGGCGGGGGCGGGGGGGGGGGGGGGGGGGGGGGGGGGGTGACGGGGAAGTGTTGGTTGGGAGAAGTGATTCAGAAGAGAGAGAGGATATTTTGGACTGGTTATTATATAGAGTGGTTGTGTTATCTCATACAGTATGTCTCTGTCTGACTCTCTGTCTGTCTGTCTGACTCTCTCTCTCTCTCTCACACACACACATGACCGCATATACACGGACACACACAGACACACAGTCGCGCGCGTGCGTGCACACACACACACGCACACACACTCTCTCTCTCTCACTCTCTCACACACACACACACAAATGCATGCATACACACATACACACACACATAAAAATGCACGCAGGCACACACAGGTGCGTGCGCGCACACACACACACAGACACACACACACACACACACACACACACACACACACACACACACACACACACACACACACACAGACGCACACACACTCACACACACTCTCTCTCTCTCTCTTTTCTCTCTCTCTCTCTCTCTCTCTCTCTGTCATGCTGAAAGAGTGTTGAAAGAGAGGGAAGAAAGAGTAAGGCAGAGACAGACATATTCATGTAGAAAGTTGACAGAGACAGAGAGATAAGGGAGAGAGTGGGTGAGTGAGTGGAGAGAAGGAGAACAAGAGAAAGTATCGATTTAACAACAAAAAAAAAAAAAAGAGAGAGAGAGAGAGAAAACGACGGGGTGAAAAAGAGAGTGAAGCTTATTTTTGAAAGAGGGTGAGGAGGAAGACATCATTAGGTAAGGTGAGTGACTAACTCACAGGGTGCAGGTGGCAGTCTTGTTGCCCATTGATTGAACTGTGTCAGGTTGTGACTCACGCCCTGCATGTGTCTCCTGTCTGGAATTATTCTTCGATTTCTGTCCACGGGTCACTGACTAGGAGGGGGGATCGGTGGATCAGCTTCACAAAGGGCCTTGGAAGTAGAGAGCTGCTTATCTTTATTTCATTATTGATTCCCTCCCTCCTTCATTATGCTGGGCCTGGTTTGGTGGCCGGGAGGGGGGGGGAGGGATTGTCGTGAGATGTGTCACGTGCGCGCGCATGCATGGACATAAGGATGCATGCGCGCATGCACTTGTAGGAACATGAGTGAACATGTGTGCGTATGTGCATGCGCACGTGCATACTCAATCATATGGACTGGGTGATTTACACAGGTACATCTATGCTCACACCAATAATGTTGTCTCCCACCTCTGCACACACACACACACACACACACACACACACACACACACACACATGCTTGTACACTTGCTTGCACACATGCTTGTATCACACGCGTGCGCGCGCACACACACACACAGCACAGCACACTCACACACATGCACACATGTATGCACATACACATACACACACACACACACACCTCAACCTTTCTTTCTCAGTCTCCCCCTTCCCAGCTATACATACGGATTCAATTCAGTTCAACCCTTGATCAGATGGTAAGGGTTTGTGAAAATTGCCTCAGATACCAGATCACAAACCAGGTTTCCCATGATATCACTTTTCTTTCTTTTTTTTTGTGTGTGTTCCTATAGAATAGGGAGTACTTTACAACTGGAATGAAGAAATGCTGTCTGTATGTCTGTGAGTCTGTCTTTGTGTCTTTCCATGGTCAAAATGTGTTCCACTTGCTCCAGACAAATCTTTCTGAAAATTTGTAGGTATGTTCATTATGGGTCATGGATGATGCCCGATATTTTATGTTGCCAGAATAGCTGCTACTAATGGCTATAACAGCCCAAAACTTTTTTACTTCTTTATGGAATATCTCAAAGTACTCATATTCAAGATAAACTGGGAATATGTTCTTTCTTTCATTTTTTTATTTATATATTTATTTTTGTTTGTGTTGCTGTTTCATCTTCTCTCTCTCTTCTTCTCTCTCTCTCTCTCTCTCTCTCTCTCTCTCTCTCTCTCTCTCACACCACACACACACACACACACACACACACACACACACACACACACACACACACACACCCATCCCCATCAGTGCTATTTCTCTCATGCTGCTCATTCTAGCCGCCCCCAAAAACTCACCCACACCCAGAACCCTTCTTCACAGCGCCCCAAAACCCTGACAGCCTGAAGGGAGCAGTCAGTATGGGATCACTAGGACTAGGAATCAAACCCACAAGAGGAGACTCTGCACAGTTACAGAGCATCTTGGGTGGTGCTCATCGATGCCTGTTTGGATCCAACATAGGTCAGGCACACACAAAAAATAACCGTCTGCCGACAGCCTTGAGGTTTGCCATTTTTACTGCTGCTGAGCACAGTCAAGGAAAACCAGTCTGGCACTGTCGGCATAGTACTTTACCTGGCACCTGCATTCCTGGTTCGCCAGGGGTTGCCAAGCAACCGGAGCAGTTAATGCTGTTTAATTGGGGGAGTGGGGGGGGGGGGGGGGGGGGGGGAAGAGAAGACTTGAGTTTGATGACAAGGTGGGGGAAGGGGGGGGGGGGAATCAATAAGCAGTGCTTTGTGTGTTGTGCATTGGGTTTAGATCATTTGATCTTCTGCGGGAGGTGGGCTGTGACGTCTGGCACTGTCACGGGGTTTCTTCTTCCCTGGGATAACCTTGAGGAAAGAAACTGTGGCAGGTTTTTTTTTTTTTTATTGTTTGTTTCTTTTCCTTTTTGTTTAAGTTTGTTTAAGTGAATGTGTGTGTGTGTGTGTGTGTGTGTGTGTGTGTGTGTGTGTGTGTGTGTGTGTGTGTGTGTGTGTGTGTGTGTGTGTGTGTGTGTGTGTGTGTGTGTGTGTGTGTGTGTGTGTGTGTGTGCGCGCGTGCGTGCAGGTGTGTGTGTGTGTGTGTGTGTGTTGTGTGTGTTTGTGTGTGTGTGTGTGCTTTGAGTTAGAATTAGTATTTCATCATGTGTCTGTAATATGCGCTTTGGGCTCTCTCTCGAGCTAAAGCGCTCTGTAAATATCCTTTTACATTACATTACATTACCTGAAGTAGTCCGGCAAATAAGCTTTTGTTATTGTTTTTCTTGTTAAACAAAAGAGGCATGTTTAGGTCAGGCAAAAGATCCAACATGGCGTTGAACATGTGGTAGAAGTCCCCCCCACCCCTCCCCCTGCCAAAAGAAAGAGTTGTCAGAATATTTGTGTTGAGGTGATCTGGGGAAGTGAACAGAACCATGCCCATTCAGTAGCAGCCAAAAAGTTCATTGGCTGATGGCCAGAAGCTAATCAGCAGGAAGGTTGTTGCCATGGCTCTAAGCAGCAGAAATTGCTGCCAGTCAAACAGCTGCTGCTCTTTGAGCCCTTCAGGTGAATTGGCCAGTTAATGGATACTGTTCACAACACAACAATCCCTGTTCTTGGGGGAAGGGGGGGGGGGGGGGGGGGGGCGAGAGGAGGGAGGGAGACATAGACAGATTTGGAATTTTTAAGGCAGAAATGCATACTCAGAAAGAGAGAGAGAGAGAAGAAGAAGAAGAAAAAAGAGAGAATTTATTTTCACGTATTTTTCATTTCCAGCCTGTATTTTCATGCCCTATCACACACTGAGCGATGTTGCAATTCAAAGACATCATGACTGCTTCCTCCAAGGTTATATTTCCTGTCCTGCGTCTATTGTTTAGTTTGTCTGTCAGCAAATTTGTGAAAGGTCTTTGTAATTGATTATTACAAAACTTGATGGAAAGGTAGAGAACATGGCCAAAGGAAGAATCCATTCAGTTTATTGCACAGATCCAAATCTCAGGGCAGATCCAAGATTTGTTTGTTTGTTTTTTACCTTTTGACATTTGCAAGTTAATTTGGGGGGGGGGGGGGGGGGGGGTCCCCCCAAAATAAAGCATGGATGTCAGAGAATAGAAAAGGCACTAAGGAGAGCACAGACCTTGGTCACGATTAAACCGTCAGATCATATTTCACTTGATCATGGTTGCAATCGGGATCCAAAACAAATCTTATAAATGTGTTGATGTGAGTATG
>JADBJO010000122.1:415919-543419 GCA_016801955.1 Conus betulinus
AATCTAAATGTCCGGGATTGGTGGGATGATCAGAATCTAAGTGTCCAGGATTGGTGGGAGGGGCCCAGTTCAGTTTCAGGGTTTGGGACTCTTCCCCACTTGCAACCTTTGAAGGATGGTTCAACCCTGGTGGAGGTCTGAGTTTTCCTGTGCACCCTTCTAGTTTTACCACTTCTACTGCCTGTTGATTGTGACTGCTAGCAGTAACTGCTGTTCTAAATTTCAGTTGCTGTTTATCATGTCGTGAACAAGAATTGTAACTTACACTCTGATGATCAGGCGGCAAAACTTCACACCAGGGCTGTTTACATTACCTGGTCAGCTAGCACATGGTTAATTCTTTCTCAGCGGATGCTGCTTCATAATAATACTTTTACCTAGCCAGTGATTTTTTTCTATGTTTTTTTTTATGCCTCATATATGGCCTGTTGTTATACGTTAAGCAAAGGGTAAAACCCCCAACTTTGCACTCAATGTGCTATTTAATGCTTTTTTACTAATATTAAAACTGAGTTGTTAAAAAAACAAGAGCAAAAAAACATAGTTGTGACTGTCTGACATCAATCAAAATGTCAAACATTCCTTGTTCTGAGTTCTTTATGTCAAAAACACCATCTGTATTATAAAGAATAGACCTTTTTCTAATAGCTAGGACCCAAAACTGTGTGTAACATAATTGCATCCATTTAGTGGTTAAAAAAAAGGGGGGGGTGTGGGGAGTATTATTTTTAAAGTGCAGGCTCTGTATTTTCGTGGGGCTAATGGGAACAGCTGTTGTGACAGCCTGTATGCACAGCACTTAGGGGGAAAGTTCAGCCTAAAGCACAAAGACCTAACCAAGAAACTTAATGTCAGTTTGAAGCCCCAAGTCTGTGAATATATATCTTCACCAGACATGTACATACACCTACAGTAGCAAAGAAATTATGCCAGTACAGAGTTTGATTCAATATGTAATGTACTGTTGAACACATCTGGCCACCTGTAGCTTTTCTGTAATATCAACCATTAGAGGCGACATATTGTCAGTGCCTATTTTGGGCAGTGTGTTTGGTGTGTTTCTTTTCCAGATCAACCACACACAGGGAACCAGCCGCTGTGGCGAAGTGGTTAGCGTCGCGGGACTCCCGGCTGGGAGGTCGTGGGTTCGAATCCCATCAGAGTCATGTGGGTTTTTCTGCCCCGACCGGCTCCTACCCAGAGTTGAGTTTGCTGCGGACTCAGTTGGGAAGACTGGGACCACACAGTCGAGTTTCATCCACTTAATGGATGTGTTTCTGAGAGTGTTGCTCAAATTTCCTGACCAACACTGCAGGTGCCTGTATCTCTCGGGCCTGGTTGACGCTGGGATATATTATGAAAGGAAGGGTAGAGTACAGCCCTGTCATGTAGTCTCAGACCGAAATGGAAATCCGTAGCATCATGTTAATCATCCTCATTGTCATCCATCAGCATTAAAAAAATGTCTCAAATTCTGTGGCCCTTCATGCCCTGCTCTCATGGTGACCTCAGTTTCGATGTCTTCTCCACGTCTGTGGCCTTGGTTTGGTTCCGTCAGGGTCACCAGTATCGGCGAGTCCATGGGGGGGCTGTCGTTGGACGGACGTGGTGGCGCCCTCCGGAGGGAGAGCTCACTCACGCCGGCTCTCCGCGACTAAGCAATTATTGTCGTCAGTAGGGGGCTTAGTAGGTGGCGTCCTGCGTATGTTAGATCAGAACAGGCGCCGCTGAACACCAACGAAGTGACTCAGCAGCAGTGCAGTGTCTCCTCCGGTGGGTTGCCTCTTGACGGCTTGACATTGACTGCTCCCAGTGGATTGCCGGTGCCGGGGCTGCGGCGGGACCAGCCGGGCTGTGGCTGTGGACGGGGTGTTCAGAATGAGCGGCGTGGGTGCACCGCCTCTGAGGTGGCGCAGAAGTTGGGACAGGAAAAACAAAACAAAACAAAACAAACAAACACACACACACACACACACACACACACACACACACACACACACACACACACACACACACACAGGGGCAGCTGAAGCAGCATTGGTTTGCAGTCACAGACCTTTTTATCATTCATTGTGGGACTAAGATTCGTACGCTTTGAAATATATGATTTTTTTACGATAAATGGTGGTTACAATTCACTCTGAACTGAGTGTCAGTGATGACAGTCAGCCACTAATTTAGGTAGCAAATTATGGCATACTAGAATCTGAACTTCTCAATACTGAATTGATTGGGATATGTGGTCATAGAAATTGACAAAAGGGAGCGTGGTTGAGTCATTTGACCTGTCGTGCCTTTTGTCAAGGAGGTATATCAGTGTGCTTGCTTTAAAGCAAATATTAATTCAGTGACAGAAGGGGATGTGTGGTCATCAGAGGGTGTTGTCAGTCTTCCCATTTTTTATTTATATTGCACATGTCAAGGCCAAGATTTTGACTATTTCTAATAGGCATAGGAAGAGACCTGCAGCGTTTTTTTTTTTTTTAGTTTGTTTGTTTTGTTAGTTTCAGATTTTCTGTTGTGGACACCAGAGCCGAAGCTTGCAGCAGTTTGAGCGTTCGAGTTGCATCATGCGTCACTTGACACTCACTGCCTCCGGATTTGTTTCATGTTTTTCTTTTTCTTTTTTCTTCACCCGTCCTCCCCGTTGTTGTCGCTGGCACTCCAGAAATGAGCTGGTAGCATGCTGGCAGCTGAAAGCTGATACTGAGAACTTTCTGATCATGTGTGTCTTTTGTATCGACATGTTCCAGAATGACAGTCACATGGCTCTTTGAATTGTATGATTTAGTTTCTTGTTTTTTACGGCCTTACTGTGTGTAATATCCAGAATGTGCTGCTCACTGTTCCTTTTATGTGTTCAATGAAATTCTCTCTCTTTGTCTTTCTCTGTCTGTCTGTCTGACTGACTGTCCGTCTCTCTCCTTCTCTCCTTCCCCTCTCTACATCTCTGTCTTTTTCTGTGCGTCTCTCTATCTCTGTCTTTCTCTCTGTCTGTCTCTGTCTGTGTCTATGTCTGTGTGTGCTTCTCTGTTTGTCTCTCTCTCTATCTCTCTTGCTGTCTGCCTGTCTCTGTCTTTGTCTGTTTCTCTCTCTCTCAATCTCTCTGCCTCCCCCCCCTCCCCCCCGGATCTGTTTATCTTGCCTGAAGAAGACCTAAGAGGTCGAAACATGTGTTTTGTCTTGTGATTTGTTTGTTCCTCTTATCTGATGGATTTATTTCAAATTCCTTGAAAAGGAAAAAAAAAAGTGTAAACTGGTTATACTGTGAACCATATGAGTTGGCTTGAGAGATACCATAAGTTTATCTGGTACGTGTGTATATCTTACCATCACTTCCTATCCAAGACTGTTCTATAGGATACAGTGTAGAGTGGACACCCTAGAGGCAGACTAGAAAGGTCCCAGGTGGAGGGACTGGACTGGGTACAATTCCTCCATCCTGCTAGGCATAACTATGGCAGGAAGCTGCGATCTGCCACTGGCAGCCATGAAGAAAAATCAGTTTTGTGATGGTTAGGCATAGGCCACTCCTTCTACACTCATTTGTATCTTTTGAAAGGTGAATGCACCTCTCACTGTTAAACAGTCATGTTCTTAAAGAGTGTCAGGACTTACATGATGTCAGACGTAAACATCTTACCGCAGGCTCCATGAAAACCATGTTCAGAGAGGTTCCACCCAGTGTGATTTTTCAGTTCCTTAATATTTTTCATCTGGTCTGAGATCTAGGGAAGGAAACTCTTTTAATGCAAATTTTGTGTTTAAAAGTGGTTTATCGATGACACTCCCCCCCCCCCCCCGCAAAGTTTTTTTTTTTTTTTCAAAAACGATTTTGTAAAGAATTGATTTTAATGAAGTCACAGCCCTGATATGGCTCCTCAAGGTCATCTAAGCTATAAACAGTCTGCCTTGATTTGACTTGGTCTCAGATCCATGGCTTCCCAAGCATCCGTAAAAGCATAATGTACTGGGACAATGACGATGACCATTGCATGACGGCCACAGCCCACAAAGCACAGAAAGACGAGCCAGTGGATAGTCACAGGTGCCTGATGTCTGCCTGCTGTTTCAGGATGTCATGCTGTCAGCCACCTCCACCCAGTCTCCACTGGCGCCCGTGTCCTCCGTTTTCACCATGCCCTCCGTCTCGCTGCCCCATGCCTCCATCGCCGGGGCCGGAGCTCTGGGACTGGCTGATCAGCTGTTCATGTCCGTTCCCTCCGTAGCTGACACTGCCACCACCCCTTCCGCTGCTGATGCCAAGTCAGATATCAATGGTAAGTAAGCTTCATCATCATGGGCTTCTCATGGGCCTGCCTGTCAACAGCCTGGACTTTTTGTAGGCACTGAAAGTGGGGGAAGGAAGCATTGATATATCCACTGCTGGTACAGATTGTAGCAGACAGCACTGGAAGGGTGCTGTGGACAGTGCAGACAGTACTGGAAGGGTGCTGTGGACAGTGCAGACAGTACTGGAAGGGTGCTGTGGACAGTGCAGACAGTACTGGAAGGGTGCTGTGGACAGTGCAGACAGTACTAGAAGGGTGCTGTGGAGAGTGCAGACAGTACTGGAAGGGTGCTGTGGACAGTGCAGACAGTACTAGAAGGGTGCTGTGGAGAGTGCAGACAGTACTGGAAGGGTGCTGTGGACAGTGCAGACAGTACTGGAAGGGTGCTGTGGACAGTGCAGACAGTACTGGAAGGGTGCTGTGGACAGTGCAGACCTCCTTCACGGCTGAACATTCCAGTGGACAGACTGATTCTTCATTGTCTTGGCCACACTTCAGTGCCAGTTGCAGGTTTCTTGCTCAGTTTGTCACTGTGAACTGACTGAAGAAATATTCCCCACCCCCTATCCCCAAATTGTATCTACAATAAATGTGCGTAGGTTGTCTGTATCTGGATTGTATTCTGGATTCACACCAGATCTTATCATTGGTAGTACGATCATCTAAAAAGCCTACTTGCATTGTCAGTTGAGACCTATGCATTATTTTTTGAGAAATTTGAGAAAAATTATTAAAATGTCCCTATCTTGCAATGTGACTGAAATGGGAAAAAAAAATGAAATCCCTGATCTGCTCTTTCTTTCATATCTGCACCGCAATTTAATCATATAAAATGAAAAGTGAGGCAGGGAACAGTAAACAGTAAACAAGAACAAGTGGGGTAATCCTTGCTCCTATGATAAAGTAAATGCATACCCATAACTCCAAACAAAAGCTGCTTGTGACATCAAGTCACCTAGCAGAAGTGACAATACAGAGCACACAGAATAAACAAGCAGACTTCCCCCCAAAAGAATGTTCAAGCTTGCCTGTATACCCTGTACCGGACATATCTACACAGCAACAGCAACTGGAGAAATAAACATGCACAAATTAACATTTATTCAAGACTGGCACAGTCTTTTCTATCTTGAATATAGTCAAACAAATACATGGACAAAACAATAACAAATACAGGTAACCTCGGCTTGATTGTTATGAAAGGGAATCTTAAATGAGGCAGGGAATAGTAAGGGTAACTGTTGCTCCCATGATGAAATAAACAAACGCCCATAATTCAGTGGGTTTGTTTTCAGGTTATGTTTCATCTTTTCTGCAAGTCTGGTCAGGGTTGGTTGGGGGGGTTTCCCATTGTCTTTCTGACAGACAGACAAACCAACCAGCAGATTAAGGCAAAAACATAACCTTCTAATTGTGGGAACAGGAACCCTTATACACCAGACATACTGGAGTCAAGAATCATCAAAAGAGTGACAAGAGTGGCTAATGCTGTGTATGGTGAGGCAGAGTGAACACCATGGGACTAGGGCCACTGAGGGGGCGCAGAAAACAAGACAGCATTGCTGTAAATTATATATGACAATGTGTTGGAAAAAAACAGATAGAAAAGAACTGTTGCACAGATTGAGATTTTTGTGTTCAGAATATGTAGCTTATATCTCTGAGAGAAAAAAAAAAAGCAGAAAATAGAATTATATCTTTTATTAGTTTTGATTTTACAGTCGTTTAATTTTGGCATACCCCAGCGGTCAGTGTGTGGGAGATTAATGTAAACAGAAGACCACAAGTAAGAGTGCTGGTTAAAGCTTGGGGAAAAATGCTATATATGCACATGAGCACATCACAAGCAGGCCCAAAATAGCCATAATCTCAGTGATAGTATTATGTGCATCAGAGTTTCCAGAATCAAGGACGTAATTTATGCTGATTTTTCTTACCGTGGATCACAAAATTGACTGAATAACAAGCATTCCATTTTCACATTTAGACTTTGGATGTCCGTAGAATATAGGATAATAAACTTAAAAATGACGTGATTATGAAATCTTTACTTTTAAGGTGTTTTTTGCATCAGCTCTAAGGCAAGCTGTGCAACAAATACCTGATTTTCTCATGTTACATATGATTATTTAGAAACAATCTTGAAAGTGATACTGTTATCATGTCAAGTCAAGTCAAGTCAAGTAAACTTTATTATCTCAATTTGAGAAATTAATTTGTGGTCACACACATTCACAGCAAATAAACAATAATTTAGTCACATTACCCATTTTCTCACATATGACATACATTCATATAAAGGAATTTGGATTTCAATTAAACATCTCCTCGGTTCATAAAATCAATGGACAGGGGAATAAAACTTTGTTTAAATCTGACACTTCTGCATTTAACTGATCGATATCTTCGTCCTGACTGAAGAAGGTCATACAGATTTGCAAGAACGTGGGTCTGGTCACACGCAATCTTCTTCGCTTTACAAACAACACGGCACCTGTACAGCTCACTCAGACTTTTTTGTCTCTCACCAACGATTTTTCCTCCCATGTTCACCACTTTCTCAAGCACATTTCTACTCTTCACAGTCAACCCACCATACCAACACATAAATGAGAAAGTTTAAAACAGATTCCAAGAAGCATGAATAAAATGTCCGAAGAATGTCAGTATTCACATGAAATGATCGCAGCTTGCGAAGACAATATAATCTGGTTTGACATTTTTTGTGGACATACTCAACATGGGATTTAAAATTCAGCTTATTATCTATAAAAGTTCCTAAATATTTGTATGATTCAACACGTTCTACTTCAGCACCTTTGATAAAAAGTGGTGGTACAGCTTTTGGATTCTTTCTAAAATCAATCAACATTTCTTTCGTTTTTGTTACATTCAGATCAAGATAGTTATGATCGCACCAGTCAACAAATCTTTGAACCTCCTTGAAGTAAACAGAATCAGAGTTGGGGAGATCCACAAGTGCTGAGTCATCTGAATATTTAATGTACAAAGTTAAATCACTTCCTGAACAATCATTTGTGTACAGAGTAAAAAGCACTGGTGATAAAACAGTAGTACCCTGGGGTGCGCCAGTTGAAATGACTCTGGAAGACGAAACAGCACTTTGATATCGAACAGACTGTGTCCTCTGTGTAAGAAAATCTGTTTTTTGTATTTCTTGTGTGCGCTTGTATCAAAGAGTGAAGAACCAAGTCACAAGTTTTCTGTACTGTCATTAAAAAGCTCTTCAGATTGTGTCAACTCTGCTTTGTACATGTTATATAACTGGCAGTAGTACATGTCAGGTGTGTTGCCGACATTAACCAGAATAGTACATGTCAGGTGTGTTGCCGACATTAACCAGACTAAGACAGACTTGAGCAAAAAGGTTAATGACTGGTTGTTTTGTGTACATCCAAAACCTCCAAAAAGGGGAGCGGTGTATATCCCCTGTTAAAGTGTAATTCATTAGTTGTGACTGTCATCATGTGGGCTGCTATCCACTTGCCAGTGCAAAGGTATAATGCATGCCAGAAAATTGACAGTAATTGTCACAAAGTTTGAAATTAATACCTGATTTTCTGACTGGTACTTTAGTCTATATATATCATTATCAATGATTTCAACACCTTGTACAGAATGGGTGTTCTTTCAGGCGTGTCATAAGCCCATGACACTAGTATATTGCGCAGACGGGGTGTTTTTTTTTTATGCCTCCTAAGCCCATGATCATGATGCTAACGCATTACACAGACCCAGCTGTGTTTTTTGGTGTGTCATAATAACCCCATGGCTCTAAAGCATTGCACAGACCAGCTGTTATTTTTGGTGTGTCATAAGGCCCTGCTACTAATGCATTGCACAGATCGGGTGTTATTATTGGTATGTCATAAGCCCATGATACTCATGCATTGTACAGACCAGGTGTGTTTTTTTTTTTTTTTGTGTGTGTCATAAGCCCATGGCACTAACGCATTGCACAGGCCAGGTGTTATCTTAGGTGTGTCATGAGCCCCTGGTACTAAGGTGTATTGTGTAGGTATATCATGTGTGCTGGCTGGCTGTGACCCATCACACTGAGCCACATGGCAGGCTGGGTGTGTTGTTTCAGGGGTACTGCCCACCTTGTCCAGTCAGACGCAGTTGCTAGGTCAGCCTCAGGTGGCCTCTCCCTTCCTCCTGAACCAATCCAGCTCCCTGGCAGGGACCACCTCCTCCACCTCGTCCTTGCCTGTCCAGCAAATCCTCATTCCTGTCTCCACTGGTAAGAACCCTCCCTCCCCCCCCCCCCCCCCCCCCCAGCCCCCATGGGTAGCAAGCACAGCCACTGATGCTCGAAACAGATTGCAGCTCAGTCTGGACTCTGTCTTCTTTGTATGTCTGTCTTTTCTTTGTATCTTTCTCCTGCTCCCTCCTCTCTCTCTCTCCCTCTCTCTCTCTGTCTCTCTCTCTTTCTTTCTCTCTTTCTGTCTGCCTGTCTGTCTGGTTTCAAAGTGAGGGTGACTGCAGGTGGAAATTGAAACAAACTTGAAAGAAGGTTTGCTTTTCCACCGAAAGAAAGAGGCATACAGATTGCAAGACAAAACACGACGTGTTCCGACCTTTTGGTCTTCTTCAGGCAAACTACATTCAAGACAATCAAAACAAAGAACAGACAATCACTTGTCTCCACAGATTGGGTGCAAAATGAATGTGGGGTAAGTGATTGTTCATTCTTCGTTTTCATTGTCATGGGGTAAGTGATTGTTAATTCTATGTTTTCATTGTCTGGGGTAAGTGATTGTTCATTCTTCGTTTTCATTGTCTAAGGGTAAGTGATTGTTCGTTCTTCCTTTCCATTGTCTTGAATGTTGTTTGTCTTGCCTGAAGAAGACCAAAACCAAAGTGGTCGTCGAAAAGCATCATGTTTTGTCTTGTAATTTGTTGGTCTCTTGCATTAGGCAGAACAGTTAAGTCTGTGTGTCTGTCTGTCTGTCTGTGTTTCTTCTCTCTCTCTTTCTCTTTCTCTCAGATCTGTTAATACTCTCTCACATCTTATAAAGCTTCATGAACAAGTGTATGAAAGCTTGCTGTCAAAAATTAAGGAGAAACTGAACATAAGAATAAGCAATTCACTGGCATTGACTCATTCTAATGGAGGACAGTGTGCATACACTGACATTGATGAAGCTTGTCTTTCAATGTCTACATATGTGGATTGTTCATACCTTTTGGTGACGTATCATATTCGAAACTGACAACAAGGGAAGCTAGTTTTGCAGTAATGTAGAACTCCATGTAGTATGCCCACATACCAAATTTCAAATGTTTTGTGTTTTTATTCGTTTGGAAAACTTCTATCCAATAAGACTCAAATTCGTGGCTTGTTGGGTTGACTAGAGAAATATTGTAGGCATGGAGTGAGTTAACTGGCAAGTACATTACAGGAATTACAGAATAGAAAGAAGAAGAAAGTTGCTACCTAGCTCAAAAGGTATTATTAGGAAAGCTTGAAATATTTAGTTTGTTTATAAGCTTATTACTGAATAGATAAAAGAAAGTCACTACCTAGCTCAAAAGGTATTATTAGGAAAGCTTGAAGTATTCAGTTAGTTTATAAGCTTATTTCAGTCAGTGACTCGGACAAGATTGAAAAAGAAACTTTATACAAGATTTCAAAAGTGCAAATAGGCTGGAAGTCTAGTGTTATCATCTGTGCTTTTACTAGTGAATAAGAGAAGTCAAATTTGTTAGCAAGTGGAACTTTTGTACACTTTGTTTGAACCAGTAAACTTTCATGGTAGCTTTTGGCAGAACTTGAACTTGTCAGTGCACTATGAATTGACCACCATTGTTTAGTTTGACTATAAGAATGATGAAGTTGGGGGAAAAAGTTAAATGTTTGAAATATGATGGGAAAAGCTCGGAACAATGATAGAAAAACCAAATAATAAAAGAAAGAAATTCTTGAAGAGATTATCTGACTGACTGAAACCAATATGTTGTCAGATTAACTCATGGTTTAAGAGATTATCATGGTTTTGGGGTTTTTTTTTTGTGGTATCTTTTGAAAAAATAAGCACTGTGTACTTGAAGGTCGTCAGGTAATGCAATGGCTAACTATGAAACCAGCTTTCAGGGTGTGTTTCAAGGCCCATGGCGTGTTGTTGCAGGTAACGGCAGCCAGCAGTTCATCAGTATCCCCGTGTCCTTGGGCCATGGGGGCAACCAGCAGATCCAGCTGCTGAGCACGTCCAATGGGCAGATCATCGCCACTAACCTGGCCAATCTGCAGGCTTTGGCACAGCCACTCAACTTAGGTCAGCATTCTGAATTCTGCATTCTCTAGGGTCAGGGCTGGATTGCCCAGGGAGTTTTTCTGGTGTGTGGTGTGTTTGCATGTGTCTGTATTGCGGCAGTCATCAGGTTTCAGATCTTTGTCAGGTGCTATGATTACAGCAGGCAGGTTTGTGTGTCTCCTGAATACTCTAGATCCCCTGTCAAAGGGGGTGTTTGTTGGCTTTCTTCTTTATGATGATTTTTATCTGCTGTCACACTAGAATCCGCTATTATTGCGTCTGAAGCTGGTATACTGATTTCTGTCACATTCACTTGGTGTATGATGAGTTTAGCAGATAAGCCTGCACACTGAACCCCATCCAGATAGTATTTGAAGGATGCAAGAGCTGAGGAGTGGGGAACAAGGTGGTCGTGCCCACAAGCCGACTTTATGGCTGTGAATCCTGGACACTATACAGCCACATAAACTGGTGAGGTGGTTCCATAGGAGAGGCCTGTGCTGGCTCTTGGGCATTGGATAGTGGGATAATGACTACAGGGGACATTTATGTCAGAGCGCAAAGCTTGTGTTTAAAAAGTTGCAAGTTGGATTCACTGGACAATCAATACAGATAGCTTGGTAGTGATAGAGCACAAAGCTCACATTTAAAAAGTTGTGAGTGGTTCACTGGACAGTCACTGGACAATCAATACAGATAGCATGATAGTGATAGAGCACAATGCTCGTGTTTAAAAAGTTGTGTGTTTAATTCACTGGACAATCAATAAAGATAGCATTTCGCGCCCATCTTGATGTGGCATTAGTCAGGTGTCAGGGTAGTTTTTTTTGCGTTGTATGGATCCAACCAGCCAGAGGGAGTGGTAAAGTGGCGAGTTTCAGTGACTTGCAGACTGGGAGAGAGTGGAGGTTCAAATCCTGTTGGAGGCATTTATTTAAGGGGCTGTTTAAAGTTATGAATGGTTCCTAACCAAAATCGAGTGTGCTATGTGTTGAGATTGGAAAACTACAACCATGCATTTGTTTTTTATCTGCTAAATGGATGCATTTCTGAATGTGTTGATGAAATTCCTGACCAGCACTGCAGTTTTGGTTTCTTCTCCATTCCTTGCGCTCGCTGAGTGTATGTCAGTCATCAGAATGATATAGTAACTTCAGGGGAACTGTCATTGGATGGACATGGTGGAGCCCACTGGAGGGGCATGTTTGGTCATGATGGCTCCACAACTATGCTGTTATCATCATCAGTAACGGGCTCAGAACACAGCTTCCTGCTTTACCTTAGGTCATCGCAGGCACCGCAGAACACCAGCAAAGTGCCACAGTGCAGTGTCTTTTCCATTGGGTTTCCTGTTATTGATCTAAAACAGAATGTTCTTATTGACTGCAATGCGGGGGCTGAGGCTGGACAAGACGGGTGTGGCTATGTGTTTAGGAGCTGGATTGAGCTGTGTGGGAATATCGCAGTTGAGGGGTACAAAAAAAGAATAAAAAGGAGGAAGAAGTAATGTTGCATTCTGCACACCAAAGGGAACATTCTTGGTCTCCTTCAGCTTTGAAAAAAACAGCCAGTGTCAGCAAAGCTACAAACACTCTCTCTCTCAACCTGCCAGTCAGTGCTATGTCATGGAGGGGTGGTTGCTGCCCCTCCAAATCTGTACCAATGTCCCCCAAGTCTCCATTTATGGAAACCAAGATGACTACAAAAAATGCACTCTGACTATGGCTGTAATTGCTGAAAGGTGCCCGGAAGAGGCCTGGATGCAAGCCTTCACAGATGGATCAGCAACAAATGCTATGTTGGTTGGTGGAGAGGGATGCACACTGAGTTCCTGGAGGGACACACAGCATCAGCAGCGAAAACAAGGGAATAACGGCACAAACAATGCAGCAGACTTGAAGCCCTCGTGTAGGCTGCCTCCATGATTTTGGATTCAGACAAGTGTCAAATCAAGATGTCTCCTTTGCGGATGTGAAGTAGGGCCTAGTCCAAGAAACCTTTGAAGAAAACATATCCTCCACGTATAATGGAGAAACTCCAAGGAATCTCAGCCAGCAGACAAAATATTGTCTGATGAGCAGTTGTCTACCACTCTATTTCAGGCAACAAAATTGCAAACCAGCTGGGCAAAGTAGAAGCAAGAGAGGAACAACCTGAAAGCAGAGAAACTTGAGGGAGAAGATGACACCGACCAAGACTGCCCTTAGACTGCCAAACACCAGGGATACCAGCTTCTCTGCCTTGATCACAGGCAGCAGATGCTAGTTATGGGTCTGCCAGCAGGTCACCTGTCTACTCAATGCGCTCTAGCGGAATGCTGAAGCTAGCACCTTTACCTGCTCGCAACTGTAGGCCCAGAGAGATAAACACCAGAACATGTACTGCAGACCTATCCTGTCTTTAAGACAAAGAAAGAGCAGCTGTGGCCAAGAGCAGTTTCAGTATGCAGCAAGCTGTGTGGAGACAAAAGAGCACTGAGAGAGGATGATTGAGAAGAAGATTAGCAAGAAGAGTGATCTGCTGCTTTGGTGGTGAAAGACAGTCAGACTAGCCAGGCATTGTGAGGTGATTGAGAAGAAGATTAGCAAGAAGATTGATCTGCTTTGATCTGATTTGGTGGTGAAAGACAGTCCAAGGATGTCCTGGCAAACAGTGAGGGCTGGCATGTAATCTCAGAATTGCAGGCAGGTTTGCTTCATGAACAGTGCAGGAAATGATGAACCTCTGTTGATGGAGGGACAGGTAATGTTAGCAGGTGTCTACCCCGAATCATTGACCTGTATGAGCATGGACTGGCAGTTGCCATTTTTAATATGATTTCGCTTTTTTGGAGGGGGGAGGGGATATGGAGGGGGAGGGATGGGGAGAGGGGGATGTTGTTGTGGAAACTCTCATGTCTCTAGTTCCTATGTTAGGTACATTTTCCAAAACTGAAAGGAGCCATGTGTTTTTCTGCTGTGACAAGACAGCAAAAGATGGTCCGATTATGTGTACCATTGTGCTGTGTGTGCCGTGTGTCCAGCAGCAAACGGAACCAGCAGCCGCGACAGCAACAGCATTTCCAACAGCACGCACTAACAGCAGCAGCAGCAGCAGCAACAGCAATAGCAACAGTCAGCAGCAGACGTCAGTGACGGCGACCTCCCTAGCCAATCAGCTGGCGGCTGCTCTCCCCCCTCTGCTGACCGCTAACAGTCAGGGCCAGCTGTTAGCCCTCAGTCCGCAGGTCAGTGTTTGGGTCACGCTTCACCGAACCTCTGTCAACCGTTCATTGAACACTTTGTCAGTAGATCAGTGTGGTGGTCTTGCTTCACTGAATATCCATCAGCAGGTCTTGTTCGCTTGTCAGTGTGGTGTTTACGCTTCACTGAACATCTGTTAGCATTTCAGTGTGGTGATCCTGCTTCACTGAATATCTGTCAGCAGATCAGTCAGTCAGTGTGTGTATGTGCTAGTCATGTCTGGCTAAGCATCTGTCCACAGATTGGTGTGGTGGTCATGCTTCATGCTTCGTTAATCCTATGTCATGCATTTGTCAATGCTAATATCAGTGTGTTGTCATGGTTCACTGAACATCTGTTATCAGATAAGTGTGGTGGTTATGTTTCGCTGAACAGTTGTCAGCAGATTAGTTTGGTGGTCATGCTTCACTTAACATCTGTCAGCAGATCAGTGTGTTGACCATTCTTCACTGAGCATCTGTCAGCAGACTGATGTGTCAGTGTGCTAGTTATGCTTCACTGAATATCTGTGACCTCACTGCATTGATTGATTTCTCAGTGTGATGTTGCACTCAGTGGTGTTGCCATTTGTGTTGAGTTGTGTATATATCATAATCAGTTTTGCATTGCACATCATGATGGTGGTAGTGTTTTTGTTGAGTTTTTGCAGTGAGTGTTCCATTACACTCTATATCGTGGTGTTGGTTTTGTTGAGTTCTTTCGGTAAGGTTGTCAGTCTGTTTCACACATTTTACCTCTTGTTTTATCTCAGTACTCTGAAAACAGGCACTTTGTGCTATGCCTCCCACACCCCCCCCCCCCCCCCCAATCCTCTCCCCTCCCTCTCACTTTCCCTCTCTTCTCCCCCCAAATAACCTTTCAACCATCTCATTTCTGCCCTTGTTCCCAGCATAGCAACAGTCCCCTCATTCCCAGCCTCCTTTCTTCCTCCTACCTCTTAAAGAACACAAAGTTAGTTTATTGTAGTGGTTTTCATGCATTTGTCGATCCTAATTCTGATTTTGCATGATGACCTAAAGCAGCATTACCTATAACCATTATAAATCAAGTAGTGTCTTTTTTTTTTTTTCTTGTTTCCGGTGCAGATGCTGGGTCAGATGTCCTTGTCACAAGTAAGCTCGGCCAATCATCGGTCATTGTCTTCATCGTCGTCATCCAGCAGTGCGGTGTTGCAGTCTTCGTTGGCCTCGGTGGCGGTGGCAGCGGCCAAGAGCAAACTGAGCAACAGCACGACGGCCACTGTGAACGGGCTACCTCCCAACGTCAGTCAGCTTCTGCCCAGTACGCTTCCTCCTTTGATCTCAGCTCTTTGCCTGTGATGCACTTGATCATCATGAGCAGTGTGTCATCTTGTGTTCATGTTTGCGCTAAAGCCACCCAGCAGAAAGGCCGACACAGAGTGCACACAGAACAAACAAGGGATGTTGGCATTTCTGCAAGCTGATTAGGTGTCGTAAGCAGCATTCGTTTGGAGTTATGGGCGTGTGATTAATTTCATGAGGGGAGAAAAGGTTATGCTATTGTTCGTTATTTACTCTTTACTATTTTCAGCCCCATTTAATATTGACTCACTTTGGGCTGAGACTGGTGAACATGGCACAACACTCAGTCTCCCAGAAAATGCCCTGCACAGCACAGTGCTGTAAGTCTTGTTCAGTCCATTGTGGAAAATGAATAGAATGCCAACAGAGGGGTTTGTTTTTTGTCTTTCACTATCTACTCATCCATGCCATTTCATGGCGTTGCACCCACACACTGCTTATTCCACAACCACAGCCTGTCCTGCCCCACCCCAAACTCAGCACTGTCAATCCACAGAGAGCAATCAGTGTTGAGTTGCTGTAAGGTTACCACCACCAGAAGAGACACTGCACTGCTGCTGAGTCACTTCAGTGGTGTGTAAAGATGCTTCTTCTGATGAAACATACACAGAACACTACCTACACTACCTACTGACAACAATATTTGCTTTTTTTTGCGGAGCCAGTGTGAGTGAGCTTTCACTCCAGAGATTGCCGTGATGTCCATGCAATGACGGGTCCCCATGACTTGGCTGATAACGGTGGTCCAGACAGAACCAAAACAAGGGCATTGACTTGGAGAGGTAATAAAAAATGAGGTCACCATGAGAGCAGGGCATGAAACGGACACCTTTTTTTTTATGCTGTTCAATGAGGGTGAGGTGGCAGACATGAGACTGCATACCAGGGCTGCAGTCCAGGCTGACTTTCATTATATATCCTGGCATCAACCCAGCCCAAATAAAACAGACACCTGCAGTGTTGGTCAGGAAATTCGAGCTTCACTGTCAGACACACATACATTAAGTGGTGGCAGTTTTCCCAGTCAGCCTATGGCAAAGTCAGCTGAATATAGGAGCCAGTCAGGGCGGAAAAATCCTGCAAATGAATGGCTCTGATGGAAAGCGAAGTCACAATTTCCTAACCAGGGGTCCGCAATGCTAATCACTTCACCACAGCAAAAAGTCATATTCACACAGTTAGAGCTAACTTGCTGTCATGCTCAGGGGGTTGGTGGTACGTATGTGTAGGAGACTGTGCGGATCCCATCCATAACCAAACTTCCATTGTAGGTTTTTATCCAACAGCATTTTGCGACAAATATGAGAAGATAAGTTCTTCATTTTCACTGTCCTAAATGTTTGGTTTTGCCTGAGGAAGACCCAAGAGGTTGAAATGCTTGTGATTTGTCCTGTAATCTGTTCGTGTGTGTCCTAGGCAGTAACTAGCCCCTCTTCTTTCTAAAATTTTTTTTTTTTCCATTGTAGAAGTTTTGGGATCCAACTGGTTGTTGTACTGTACGCCCTTTCTCTTTTTCATCCCTCTGCTAGAACTATGAGGCAGGACGAGACTTTAGCATGTGATTTTTTTTTTAATCTCAGCATTAAGGCAGCTGGAAAAAAAACAGCATGCATGTGGAAGTTCATAGTAAGTGTCTGGCATTTAACATGGGAGCAAGTGAGTGTGTGTGTGTATATGTTTGTGTCTGTGGTGTTCAAGAGTATACACATGGAACCTTGGTTTTTAAAGTCTCCTGCGAAGGACTTAAAGCAGGTTAGAATTAGCACAATGATGCAAAGAGAAAACTTCAAACCTGACTGTCTCCATTGACAAGTGAACCAATGAATTTTGGATTAAAAAAAAACAGAGCTTCATCCCAGGCCGCAACTTTTTTGTTTTCTTTGCTGTCTCATCTACTGTGCCACCTCAGTGGTGTTGCACACACACCTTAACGATACAGGTGACCCTGGTAGAATCTCCCCAAGGGCAGAGACATGGGAGAGAAAATCAAACTTGAGGTCATCATCAAATCGTGACAGATCGTGGAGGGCCATAGAATTTGAGGCTCTAATACACTAAAAGGCTAAGAAAGCAGGCTGTGTTTCTGGCTCACTCTCTCTGTCATCACTGCTCACCTCACCTCACACACACACATACACACACTCTCTCTCTCTCTCTCTCTCTCTCTCTCTCTCTCTCTCTCTCTCTCTCGCATATGCCTATCTGCTTCATAATTATTAAATATCCATTTATAATGATAAAGGGAAAAAAAAATCATCAAGGAAAAAATGCCATCGAGGGAGAAGTCTGTGGAAATGGGAATGATGATGAAATCGTTTTGTTTGAAGTGTGTTTCAGGTTAATGAAGAGCAATTTCTTCTAAGTATTTATCTAAAAGAATAGAAGTTATGGTTATCATTATTTTAGTACTATGATTTTTAATTTTGCTTGGCGATGTGAGCAGCAACGTGATTGCGGAGATGTTTCTCTTTTATAATGGTGTGGAGAAAAAAGCTATGACACTGCTTTAAATTTCAGGGGCACCTTTTGAAGATAGGGACATGCAGACCTAGCACTTCTGATGACAGAAAGGGAAGAGGGATTATGCAGAAAGCCTTTGCTCCACTTACATTCTAAAGTTATGATGATGCACCTGCATACAACATGCTCACATCCTGCATACACACGCCTTATTGTACACCTACTAAATCTGTGATAATAGATTAGATTTTAAAGCTATAGTGATGCATCTGCATACAACATGCTCACATCCCGCTCACATACAGCTACCACATTTGAAAATATTCTTTATAGCACTAAAGTTTTCCATATCCAGAACTTCTCAGCAAAGACGATGGCGATGTTTGATTGCAGACACGGTGGGGAACTGCACGGAAAGCACGACAGTGGACGGCATCAACCTGGATGAAATCAAGGAGTTTGCCCGACAGTTCAAGATCCGCCGACTGTCGCTAGGGCTGACCCAGACGCAGGTGGGCCAGGCGTTAAGTGCCACTGAGGGCCCCGCCTACAGCCAGTCAGCCATCTGCAGGTGAGAGTTCACCTCATGTGTGTGTGTAGGTGTGTGTTTCACCTGATGTGTATGTGTGTGTGTTTCACCTGATGTGTGTGTGTGTGTAGGTGTGTGGTTCACCCTGAGTGTGTGTAGGTGTGCGTTTTTAAACAGACTGTGGATGCCATGGAAATCTCTGGCTGTTCAGCTGATGCACACAGGCATAGATGAGATGGAGATATGTTTTAGCTGCTTTTTTTTTCTCTACTGGATTTTCTCAAGGAGTACTTCTGCTGCTGCAGTGGGTTCTTTTTGTCAGGGCTCCCTTTTTCTCTGTAAATTCACAAAGTAAGTTCAGCAAAATGTCAATATGAAAAATACCTTAAAAAAGAAAAAAAAATCAGCAGAAAAACAAATCAGAGGAGAAGATAAAAGTGGCAGTGGAATCCACAGAACTGGGATCTCATTTTTGGTACAATAGCAGATGACACATTGACATCACAAAGTCTTGTATAACTTTTCGCAAGAGTGAGCAGTCCGTAATTTATCTATCTGGTAGAAGGCAAATTTTTTTCATGCTTTAGCAAAATGCCACAGAACTCTGGATTGACAGAAGCTGTACAAACAAATGTTCCTGGTGGTGTTTGAACCCAAGAAGTGAATAACATGACACAGGATGCTCAGATGGCAGCAGACTATACCATTTTGACTGCAAATTTTAAAAAAAGAAATTCCAGGTGAGGGGTTGGTGATGATGATGTAAGCGAGAGTAGGGTGGGATGAGTATGCTGGCTAGACTTCCCTGGAGTTTTCAGCAAGTTTTGCATTTCCTTAACCGTTCACTGCCTGAAAAATTTTACAAACAAAGGCTTTCCCAGTGCCAGGGAAATCTAATGATTTGGGGGTAATAATTAACAAAAAATTCTAGCCCAGAAACTACAAAAGATATAAAAATGAAAGATATATGATTTTTGAAGGAAATTGAATGGAGATTTTGAATCTGGGCTTCTTTTTGTTGTAATTTTGATCATAAAAAAAATATTTAGGCATTTAGATTTGGATAGATTTTTTTTGCACGATCAAAAAACATGTATTTACCACTACACTACAGTTCACATCCAAAAAAGAACACAGAGCAAAAAAGTTGAAAATAAAGTTGATATTGTCACACTACACCTGTAAATGAAAGTAGAACAGTCTAGAAGTCTATCAAGACGCTCACACCTCATGCAGACAGGTCAGTCCACGACCACGCCCCCCCCCCCCCCCCACCACGCCCCCTTGCTGGACTTCACCCCTCTCTTTCACTCCTCTCTTCCCCTACCATTCCTGCTGCCCGTGTCACGCTGCGAGCAGGCCGCGCTCCCCTCTCGCGCTGACTAACACGTCGCTGGCCCACTCGCACACAGTGCAGAGTACACACTAGGCTGGCTCGTTCGACGCTGGTAACCAAGTCGGCTGAACACACTCTTGCGATCGCACAGCACGACTCAATAACTGACGAATATGGTCGGCAATTCCATCACTATCATCATCTCACCTTCAAGCTCAAGTGAGTCGTTGAATAAAAGATTATTATCTTTGTCAAAAAGATTAGCAGAGCTTGCTCAGCTGTGTAAGTACGCTGATTTGGTCGCTACACTCGTCGAAGGTTGCGCCGCCATCTTTGCAAGCGAGACAAAGCGCTGGCTGGTCATCCAGTCAGTGATGAGGAAAAATGGTCTTTCCCCTCACGTGTGGTCATTTGCATATCATTTTAATACTGCAGACATATAAGGCTTACTACGCACACTCTATTTCAGTCCTTTGATAGGAATAGTAACGAATGAAAATTCAAGAAAAATGCATGACGTCAGTGGACGGCCCATAGGCACTGGAAGTACATTTTTACTGCGACGTCAGCTGACGGCTTAAAGGCACTCAACGGGTTAATGTAAGCACATGTTTCTTAGTTATAGCAAGTGCATCTGCAGGCTGAACCCCTGTGTACCATCTCATCTAAAAAGAAAAGTGCTAAGTGCTTGGATCTCCCTCCACTCAAAGTCAGACTGAGAGAGGAGCAATACCCATCCTTTGCAAGGCTTGATTCACAGGCCTGTGATTCTCTGGCATTGCAGGAGAGACATGTTCTGCATCACAGCACCACATCACTTCTCTGAGGAGCAGAGTGTCTGAGTCATGGTTGTAGAGTAGTGGTTTGCCTCCATTCTGATCATTGCAAAGGGATTTGCCTGATAATGACATGGGGGTTTGCCTGGGTGATGATAGCAAAGTACGTTGCCTTGGTGACCTGTTGTAGGAAAGTGATTGCCTGGGTGATGATAGCAAACTATACTGCTCTGGTGACCAGTATAGCAAAGTGATTGGCCTGGATGATGATAGCAAACTATATTGCTCTGGTGACCATTATAGCAAAGTGATTGGATGATGATAGCAAACTATATAAGCCCTGGTGACCAGTATAGCAAAGTAATTGGTCTGGGTGATGATAGCAAAGTACATTGCCTTGGTGACCTATTGTAGGAAAGTGATTGCCTGGGTGATGATAGCAAACTATACTGCCCTGGTGACCATTATAGCAAAGTGATTGGCCTGGGTGATTATAGCAAACTATATTGCCCTGGTGACCAGTATAGCAAAGTGATTGGCCTGGGTGTGATGATAGCAGACTATATTGCCCTGGTGACCAGTATAGCAAAGTGATTGGCCTGGGTGATGATAGCAAACTATATTGCCCTGGTGACCAGTATAGCCTAGGTGATGATAGCAAACTATATTGCCCTGGTGACCAGTATAGCAAAGTGATGGCCTGGGTGATGATAGCAGACTATATTGCCCTGGTGACCATTATAGCAAAGTGATTGCCTAGGTGATGATAGCAAACTATATTGCCCTGGTGACCAGTATAGCAAAGTGATTGGCCTGGGTGATGATAGCAAACTATATTGTCCTGGTGACCAGTATAGCCTAGGTGATGATAGCAAACTATATTGCCCTGGTGACCAGTATAGCAAAATGATTGGCCTGGGTGATGATAGCAAACTATATTGCCCTGTAAATAAGTGGGGTAGTCTTTGCTCCCATAAGGAAACCTAACACAGAGTAACTTTTATTCAAGACTGGCACAGCCTTTAAACTTGAATAAAGTCAGACAAATACAAAGACGAACAATCTAATAGTGGGGGAAAAACAAGCGCAGGCCAACAACTAAATTGTCTTCATAGTAATGACTTGGCAAAACTTTGAACTTATGGGGGGGGGGGGGGGGGGGGGGGGGGGGGGGGGAGCAGGAGGTTGAAAATGTAAAAACTGGGAAAAAAAGAAATTAAGAAAATGAAAACTCTTCACTGGCTGCATAAGGGAACCATCGCAACCCCTTTTAAAGGCAGATATATTTGTATTGCCTGCTCCGAGGCAATACAAATATATCTGCCTTTAAAAGGGATTGCGATGGTTCCCTTATGCAGCCAGTGAAGAGTTTTCATATTTTCTTAATTTCATTTTTTCCCAGTTTTTTTACATTTTCAACCTCCTGCTGCCCCCCCCCCCCCCCCCCCCTCCATAAGTTCAAAGTTTTGCCAAGTCATTACTATGAAGACAATTTAGTTGTTGGCCTGCGCTTGTTTTTTCCCACACTATTAGATTGTTCGTCTTTGTATTTGTCTGACTTTATTCAAGTTTAAAAGGCTGTGCCAGTCTTGAATAAAAAGTTACTCTGTGTTAGGTTTTCCTTATGGGAGCAAAGACTACCCCACTATTTACTGTTTATTGTTTGCTGTTCCCTGCCTCATTTCATTTCCGATTTTATATTGCCCTGGTAACCAGTATAGCAAAGTGATTGGCCTGGGTGATGATAGCAAACTATATTGCCCTGGTGACCAGTATAGCCTAGGTGATGATAGCAAACTATATTGCCCTGGTGACCCAGTATAGCAAAGTGACTGGCCTGGGTAATGATAGCAAACTATATTGCACTGGTGTCCAGTATAGCAAAGTGATTGGCCTGGGTGATGATAGCAAACTATATTGCCCTGGTGACCAGTATAGCGTAGGTGATGATAGCAAACTATATTGTCCTGGTGACCAGTATAGCAAAGTGATTGGCCTGGGTGATGATAGCAAACTATATTGTCCTGGTGACCAGTATAGCAAAGTGATTGCCTAGGTGATGATAGCAAGCTATATTGCCCTGGTGACCAGTATAGCAAAAGTGATTGGCCTGGGTGATGATAGCAAACTATATTGCCCTGGTGACCAGTATAGCCTAGGTGATGATAGCAAACTATATTGCCCTGGTGACCAGTATAGCAAAGTGATTGCCTAGGTGATGATAGCAAACTTTAATGCCTTGGTGACCAGTATAGCCTAGGTGATGACAGCAAACTATATTGCTCTGGTGACCATTATAGCAAAGTGATTAGCCTGGATGATGATAGCAAACTATATTGCCCTGGTGACCAGTATAGCAAAGTGATTGCCTAGGTGATGATAGCAACTATATATTGCCTGGTGACCAGTATAGCCTAGGTGATGATAGCAAATTATATTGCCCTGGTGACCAGTACAGCAAAGTGATTGCCTAGGTGATGATAGCAAACTATATTGCCCTGGTGACCAGTATAGCCTAGGTGATGATAGCAAACTATATTGCCCTGGTGACCAGTATATAGCAAAGTGATTGGCCTTGGTGATGATAGCAAACTATATTGCCGTGGTGACCAGTATAGCCTAGGCGATGATAGCAAACTTTATTGCCGTGGTGACCAGTATAGCCTAGGTGATGATAGTAAACTATATTGCTCTGGTGACCATTATAGCAAAGTGATTGGCCTGGGTGATGATAGCAAACTATATTGCCCTGGTGACTGTTATAGCAAAGTGATTGACTAGGTGATGATAACAAACTATATTGCCTTGGTGACCAGTATAGCCTAGGTGATGATAGCAAATTATATTGCCCTGGTGACCATTATAGCAAAGTGATTGCCTAGAAGATGATAGCAAACTATATTGCCATGGTGACCAGTATAGCCTAGGTGATGATAGCAAACTATATTGCCCTGGTGACCAGTATGCAAAGCGATTGGCCTAGGTGATGATAGCAAACTATATTGCCTTGGTGACCAGTATAGCAAAGTGATTGGCCTGGGTGATGATAGCAAACTATATTGCCCTGGTGACCAGTATAGCGGAGGTGATGATAGCA
Source organism: Conus betulinus (assembly GCA_016801955.1). Lineage (NCBI taxonomy): Eukaryota > Metazoa > Mollusca > Gastropoda > Neogastropoda > Conidae > Conus > Conus betulinus. The sequence goes on from JADBJO010000122.1 coordinate 439,252, forward strand.
AACTATATTGCCCTGGTGACCAGTATAGCAAAGTGATTGGCCTGGGTGATGATAGCAAACTATGTTGCCCTGGTGACCATTATAGCAAAGTGATTGGCCTGGGTGATGATAGCAAACTATATTGCCCTGGTGTCCAGTATAGCAAAGTGATTGCCTAGGTGATGATAGCCAACTATAATGCCTTGGTGACCAGTATAGCGTAGGTGATGATAGCAAACTATATTGCTCTGGTGACCATTATAGCAAAGTGATTGGCCTGGGTGATGATAGCAAACTATATTGCCCCAGTGACCATTATAGCAAAGTGATTGGCCTAGGTGATGATAGCAAACTATATTGCCCTGGTGACCAGTATAGCCTAGGTGATGATAGCAAATTATATTGCCCAGGTGACCAGTATAGCAAAGTGATTGCCTAGGTGATGATAACAAATTATATTGCCTTGGTGACCAGTATAGCCGAGGTGATGATAGCAAACTATATTGCCCTGGTGACCAGTATAGCAAAGGGATTGGCCTGGGTGATGATAGCAGACTATATTGCCCTGGTGACCAGTATAGCAAAGTGATTGCCTAGGTGATGATAGCAAACTATATTGCCCTGGTGACCAGTATAGCAAAGTGATTGGCCTGGGTGATGATAGCAAACTATATTGCCCTGGTGACCAGTATAGCCTAGGTGATGATAGCAGACTATATTGCCCTGGTGACCATTATAGCAAAATGATTGGCCTGGGTGGTGATAGCAAACTATATTGCCCTGGTGACCATTATAGCAAAGTGATTGCCTGAGTGATGATAGCAAACTATATTGCCCTGGTGACCAGTATAGCCTAGGTGATGATAGCAAACTATAATGCCCTGGTGACCAGTATGCAAAGTGATTGGCCTGGGTAATGATAGCAAACTATATTGCCTTGGTGTCCAGTATAGCCAAGGTGATGATAGCAAACTATATTGCCCTGGTGACCAGTATGCAAAGTGATTGGCCTGGGTGATGATAGCAAACTATATTGCCCTGGTGACCAGTATAGCAAAGTGATTGGCCTGGGTGATGATAGCAAACTATACTGCCTTGGTGTCCAGTATAGCAAAGTGATTGGCCTGGGTGATGAGTAAAATACTTTGCCATGGTGGCCATTATGGCAAAGTGATTTGCGTAGGTCATGAATCTAGCAGTGTGCTTTGCCTGAGTCACAACTGTTGCAATATGGTTTGCATGGGTCATGATGGTAGCAACATGGTTTGTCTGGGTCATGATTGTTGAAGTGTGGTTTGCCTGGGTCATGATTGTTGCAATGTGGTTTGCACTTTAATAGCAAAATGGTTTGCCAGGGAATAACTGTAGCGATGTGGTTTGCCTAGGTTATGACATTAGCAACCTGGTTTGTCTGGGTTATGATTGTAGCAATGTGATTTGTCTGAGTTATGATTTTAGCGATGTGGTTTGCCAAAGTTATGACAGTAGCAACATGGTTTGTCTGGGTCATGATTGTAGTGATGTGGTTTGCCGAGGTTATGATAGTAGCAACTTGGTTTGTGTAGGTCATGATCGTCACAAAGTGGTAAATACTATAATAGCAAAATGGTTTGCTACAGTGATGATTGTATCTAAGTACAAGCTGTGGTCATGATTGTAGTAGCTAAGTGGTTTGCCTGGGTCATGACTGTAGCAGCATGGTTTGTTTGGGCACTGATTGTAGTCAGGTGGTTAGTACTATAGTAGCAAAGTGGTTACCTGGTCATGACTGTAGCAGTGTGGTTTGCCTTGGTTATGATAATAGCAACGTGGTCTGTCTAGGTCATGATTGCTGCAAATGGATTAGTACTGTAGTAGCAAAATGTTTCGTTAGAGTGCTGATTGTTGCAAAGTAATTAGCTTTGGTCATGATTGTAACATAATTAGCTTTGGTCATGATTGTAACAAAGTGGTTTGTCTGGGCCATGATTGTAGCAAAGGGGTTTGTCTGGGCCATGATTGTATCAGAATGGTTGGCCTGTGTCATGATTGTAACAGAGTGGCTTGCTTGTCCTGATCATAACACATAGGAGAGTGGTTTGTCTTGGTCATGAGTGTAAAGGAGTTTTTTGCCTTGGTCTTGATTGCAGCCGAGTGGTTTGTTTAGATAATGAATGTAGCAAAATAGTTTGCTTAGGTCATAATTGTGCCAAAGTAGTTTGCCTAGAAGGTGATTGCGAAGTACTTTGCTTAGAACATGATTGTTACAGAATGGTGCGTCTGGATCAATACTGTGGGAAGGTGGGGTTTGCCTGTGTGGAGTCATGAAAAACAACATCATACCTCAGCTTCCCTGCACCCTCCTCTTCCCATATTTGATTTATGTAAGAAGGGTGCAGGGAGAGGAGGAGGGACCTCAGTGGTTGTAGCATTTACAGTTGGCAACTGTGCATTGGCAGAACTGTTGTGCAGAGTGTGAGACACCAGCTAAATCTAGGTCATGAAGTCATGCAACTCCGTCAAAAGGCAAGAGATAAGTGTCTGACCTTACGTGGATGATTAGCTTGGTGAACGTTCAGTTTCTCTCTGCATTCAGGTTTGAGAAGCTGGACATCACCCCGAAGAGTGCGCAGAAGATCAAGCCAGTGCTGGAGCGATGGATGAGCGAGGCAGAGGAGCGCTACAAGAACGGTGTGCAAAAATCTCACAGACTTCATTGGCAGTGAGCCGTCGAAAAAAAGGAAGCGACGAACGTCTTTCACTCCACAAGCTCTGGAGGTGTTGAATCAGTACTTTGAAAGAAATACGCACCCTTCAGGTAGGATGAAGTGAGATGTGCTGTAGTGTGGAGAGGGGTGTTAGGTCACTGTGGTGTGGTGTGGTTGGGGTTGTGTTTTGTGTTGATTGGGGTTTGGTTGTGATGGGATGTGCTGTGGTGCAGTATGCTTTGTTTTCTCTTGCCTTGTTTTTTGCATCAACAGACTCCAATTTTAACTGTTGTGCAGCATCTCTTCTGTTTGAGCGGTTGTTTTTTTGGCTGAAGTGTGGTAATGAATTTTAGTTGCTTGTTTTGAATGCTTGTATATTTATTGATATATTTTTGCATGTTTATCTCTTGTTTACCTATTTTTGCATTATTTTCTTGGTGCTTACTTGCACTCAGTGAGAGAATTATTTTGTACAGGATATGGACAACACCATCCCTGTATTTCTATATACATGCAATGCATACAACATCCATGCAGTTTTGTTCTTAGCAAAGTCTGGATGAACAGTGCCAAGCAAGTGGAAATGTAGTTGATGCTCAGTGGGCAGACTCTAAGGTGGGAAACTTCAAGTAACTAGGGACATTCTGAGCAAGGATGGTCACTGAAGCGTGACACAGCCTGGTGCTGTGTCTGGTCGTGTGTTATTAGCATGCTTAACTTCCTCTGGGACTGAAGACTAAGCACTTCTATATATGAATGAGAGAGATAGACACCAGCAACAGACCTCAAGCCCAAGGTTGAGGCATTTACAAACCAATGCTTGAGATGATTCTGCAGCTCAAACAAGGAACATGATAGTAACAGGCTATAAGTACATTTTCTGACAGTCAAAATCCTGCCAGGGGATTGCTGAGGGCAGGCACATAGAACCTCTGTCCAAGATCATCAGACAGAAAACGTCTCGGAGACATACAAAAGATGCTGTGGATAGCATGAAGCGCTGGGTTAGTTACAGCACTTCTGCTTGTTGTGCATCACTAACAACAGAAAAGGATAGAGATTCTCACAGCTCAAACATCCATCACAGTGCCCTTTGACCCAAAGTCATAGGACAGCGATAGTAAAGTCTAGGACACTCTGTGATGTCTTATTTGTTTTGGATGATGCTAACTCTAGCGGTATGTGTGTGCAGGCACGGAAATGACTGACCTTTCAGAACGACTCAACTATGATCGGGAAGTCATTCGAGTGTGGTTCTGCAACAAACGGCAAGCTCTGAAAAACACCATCAAGAAACTGAAACAGGAGGGCCCATGATACCGCTGCCAACTTTCCCTTTCTTGTATGGATGGAGTCACTCAACTTGTTCTCTTTGTACACACTGCTCTGACTGGACAGATTTATTTTCATCCCAGTCGCTTTCTCACTTCTTGTTATTGCCTGTTTTCTGGTTCTGTTTTTTTTGTGTGTGTGTGTGTGTGTGGTGTTTTTTTTCCTTACTCATTTTTTTTTTTTATGTGCATGTGCATCCACTGTCATTGTGTCGGATGCCATTGAAACTGTGATTCTGATCATACTTGGTTGGTTCAATAGGCTGGATGTTTTGCGAATTGAGAATGTTGCCATGTGGTCAGATCTGGGGTGGTCTGTGTGTGAAAGCAAGGGGAGTCCTCTGCTCCTCCTGTTCCTGCCCTTCTGCTCTGGTTTCCATTGAATGTCTACCTCCTGCCTTTTTCCTTACCCCAGTGGAGCAATAAACACACCCAGCTTTTTTTTTTTTTTTTTTCTCTTTTTGTTTTTAACCAGCTTTATATTTCATCTGTTAGGGCCATCTACGTGGCCAAAACTTAACTGATGATTTATTTCTCTCTGTCTGAAAAAGCGATGCTTGATTCTACTTTCAAAGATGAAAAAAGTTGTAGGGAGTGCAGATGCTTTTTTTTTTTTTTACATGAAGAGCTTTATAAGAGTCCTCCCCATAGTTATATCAAAGTGTTTACTACGACCCATTGTTTTTGCTCGGTGGAGACAAGAGCTTGTGCTTTACCCACAGCGTGGTAGCTGCTTAGTAGGTACAGTACAGAATCTAACCAACATCTCGACTCTGTGATGGCCTCTGTTACTATGTGCGCGGGTGCATAGGAAGTTGCCACCTATTCCCTCACCGCCATCAAGTGGAAGTAATTTTCATTCTAGCATCTCTCTAAAGCCTGGGAATAACTTCTGTTGTTTTTTTTAATCTCCCCCCCCCCCCCCCCCCCCCCCCCCCCCACAAGTTCCTTCAAAAGGGCATCAGATTTATGATCCTACGTTGGGTCCATTTTGGATGAGTGAATGTCCATCATGTACTTTTTTTTTTTTTTTCAAATTTTTTTCTTTTTTTTTTTTTACCAGTTAGCTACCTAGTCAACAGGACAGGTAGCATGTAACTGATTCAGGACAAGTCTGCTGATATAATGTTCAAACAAATTTGTTCATTGATTTTTTATTCTGAAAAGGGTATTCGTAAGCAAAAGTCTTGGAAAAAAAAAAACAACTGAGCTCTCAGGGCTTTTGCTTATGCCATGTAACTGTCATGGCCGTCTTTGAATTCTGACTGGCCTGTCTCCACTGGGCCTGCCTAAGATGCCTGGCTCCCTGGCTTCCCTCCTTCTTCCCTTTAGCCCTTCCCCCCCCCCCCCCCCCCCCCCCCCCCCCCCCCCCCCCTCATGACCTGTTCATTGACTGTCCCAAGCTTCTCCATGTCTACAGAGTGTTGAACCTGGATGTTAACATTGTTCATGATATTTATACCAGCGTCCATTTTGCTGAAGATTACCTCACTTTGGTTGACGACTGATCAGTTGTGTTGACTATGCTGGAAATGTGTACAGTGATGCGGTGTGGATGAGCGGCCACATGGGAGGCGATGACTGAATGTGGTAGTGTAGTGCAATGTGAGCACAGTGCAGCCAAGTTGCATTTGTCCACACACAGTTCTGGGATTCCATGTCTTGGTGTGTGCGACTCCCCAGTAGTTGTAGTGTGTTTGTTCTGTGACATAGCCATGTTTTCAGTTACAGCTTCCGACAGAATCGGATAAGGACGTGCGATGTATACATGTGTTCTTGATTTGGTGCGTTTGAAGAGAAGAAAAATGGGACCGCTTTGTACATAGCAGCCGTTTTGTCACCCTTCCCCTACCCCCCCCCCCTCCCTCCCCCCCTCTCCCCTCCCCCCCCTCGCCACCCCCTCCACTGTTTGATCAAAACAGTATGCATAATTAACTTATGCTTTAGGTGCTGAATGAAAACCATCTTTTAAACCTTATTTTGAAAGTTGTATGTCTGCAAGGCAAAAGTGGTTGGGGCACAGTGTACACTGTGTCGGTATGTGGTGTGGTGTACTATGTTGGCATTGTTTCTGTTGGTTGTGTCCCGTGTCCTGCTTCCCTGTAGGCTGGACACAGACTTTTCTCTGCTGCAAACTGCGAAAAGTGTTTTGATTCACATCTTGCCAGTGGCTCGCCTGTCAAAAACACAAAGCATTTAAGAAATCACCATAGTGCAATCTAGTCGCAACAGAATTGTGTAGATTGTTCATTTTTGTTGTCGAGTCACCCAGGTAGATGGCATTATTGAAATGTTTGGTGTGTGCAGTCGCCGAGTTGGTGTGTAAACAGGGTAGCCTCCAGGGAAATTCATCTTGCCTTTCGTTTTAGGAATTTGGAAAAAAAAACAAGCGCTCGCATCCCTCTTTCTGTTGGCTGTGGCTTGTTTACATTCAAACATTATCATCATACCCGTGGTGTGCATCTTAATATTAATGCAAACATTCATCTGAAACCATTCACCGAATAGACCTAATAATCTTCCTAACAAAGAATAGCCGTCATTGTTTCAAACGATTTATGTGCATATCTGTCACTTTGGCAGTTCCCTAGGTGAATTTTTTTTTTTTTTGATTGGGACAGAACATTCCAGAAACAGTATACAGGTGGGTTTTTTTTTTTTTAACCATTGCCACAGACTTCAGAAAAGAACAGATTTTTATCATTGATGAAAGGCTGCTGACATTGATGTTTGAATTGTTGCTCCTCCCAGTGATCAACATGTGTTTAAATTGTGTTCCTGGTTTTGACCAAATTTGTTCCTGGACCACAAGAGAATGTAAGAGATTTGTGCTTTTCCTCAGTGAGTCTTGTAGTCAAATAGTAAGTTCATTTGCCTGCTGAGCTGGCAGTTCTGAGTTTGCACCTCTCGTAGGGTTTAATTTTTTTCAGCTTGAAAACACTCCGTCTATCCAGCGGTAAAAACACTGTCTCTCTAGCAGTAAATACACTCTGTCTATTCAGCAGTAAAACGCTTTGTCTATCTAGCTGTAAAAACACTGTCTATCCAGCAGTTAAAACACTCAAGTCTATCTAGCAGTCTGTCTATCTAGCAGTACATAGATACCTGATTCAACTCAGGGAAGGTTAAAGGCAGTGGAAGGAGAAGGATTGGCATTGGCGTTGCCTTCCATCATGCTATGCCCCAGACATGATGAAGGTCTAGCATTGACTGTCCCTACAGCCATAAAGGCTACACTGTGGGAGCCCTGGGGATAGGGGTCTCCTCTTTGTAGTACTTTCTCGTGTCAATTCATCAGAATGATTAAAGACAAGAAGTCAGTTGTGGAAAAAAAAAAAAAAAGAAAGTAATGAAAAGAAGTATTTGGCATATGACCAAACAAGTTATCTGTCGTCAGTCTTTCCAACATGAACACTAAGACATTTTGTCTTCACAGGTTATACATCTTCTCAGTGCGAAGATTGTGACATAGCCAGTTACAGTGTCTGGATTTTTTTTGGGGGGGGGGGGGGGGCGCGCCGTTTTGTGAAAACGGGAGAGAAAGTGTCATTTGAGGCCATGTCGTATTACAGTGAAGACAGGTGCAGAAAATTTGTGGCTTCGTGGGTAATATTCACAAGCACTTTCACTCACTCTGCATCTCTTACACACACGTGCGCGCACACACACACACACACACACACACACCTCTCTCTGTGTCATGAAAGGTGTGTCTTTTAGGTATACCAATCAAGTCGGCAAACATCAGTGTTAGGGTCAGGAAGCAGGTGTCAGGCATCTGTTGACTTCTCAGATAGTTTGCACGATGTAGCACTGCCACACTGTGTTAATTCTTCTACAGTCCCATCACTTTCATGTGAAAACCATTCTTGATTTGAATTCTCTTCTCATGGACATATCGACAATAATATCAGTTTGTACAGTTCATTGTACGCAAAGACCTGCCAAAATGCTGAATTGAATGTTGTATAGAAATCTGGGTTCATTGACAGCTTCTGTTTTCAAGATGTGTATGTATTCAAAATGTGTTTTGCACAGTCATGTATATTTTATCAACTTTTATTTTTTGTCTTTTTTTTTGTGGTTTATTTTTTACCTGTTTGTTGCTGGTTAGTTACAACATTTTTGCAATGTTTTGATGTTGTTTTACGCATTTTTTTTTTTTGTTGCAAGATCTGATGCATTGTTTTTAAGCTTAAAAAGCCACTTTGTTTATGAGAATGTGTGCTTATGTTCAATGCAGACACTTAATTTTGTGTTCATAATATTGTTGATGTTTGCGATGTGTTGTGATTTTTCATCTTTTTTTTTTTTTTTTTAATTTTTTTGTGTGTGTGAAGGGGGGAAAGGGGGGGGTGGGAAGGAAAGGGAGAACATGGGGGGAGAGGAGGAGGAAGGGGGAGACGGCAGATCTTTTAGTTGAATGAGAACATGTTTTAGTAGTATGATGAAACATAGTGAACACGTTAAAATCTTGTTTCATTCCCATGAAACATTTCATCAACCTCAATTACAGTAATAATGATTTGAATTAGTTCTTACATTACTACATCTCAGATCTGTCTTCCTTTCTGGCGAATTTGGATTCATGGAAGAATTACAGCTGAGATAGGGAGTAAGAACGCTTATTTTAGCAATGAAGATAGAAAAAAAAACGTTTTGTTGCAATGTAGACAGCAATTTTTGCTTTTTTAAAAAATATTACTTTCTATTTTAAGGAAAATGTTAGTGTTCAAATACATTGATTGATATTGTTGTTTCTTTAAAACTGATTTTGTTCTTACCAGCATTGGTTGTGAACAATTTTGTTAACAGTGGTTTAAAATTGTCATGTAGTATTTATGGTAAAACTTTCAAATGTTCTTGTGTGTGTGTGTGTATGTGTGTGTGTGTGTGTGTGTGCATGACTGTTTATGTATGCCTAAGCTTGCAAGAAAAAAAGATGTGCATGAGAGAGAAAAAAGAGAGAGAGAGAGAGACAGGGATATTCAGATTCTGCTGTTGAACGTTGTTTGGCATTTACTATGCGCCTCAGCAAAAATGTTGTTCAACATTGCTACGCATTTTAGTCGTCTTTTTTTTTTTTTTTAAATCTTTCCTGTGTACAACTTGTTGAAAAATGTTTGATTTCAGCTTGTAAATGCTCATGTTGTAAATGCATGCCTGTAATTTACTTTTTTTACTAGCATTTACGGAATGTCAGTCTCTGTATTTTCCATGCAAGTCATTTTGTGAGGCAGCTTACCTGAATATCTCCTATTATCTTTTCATCATCTCAGCTCCCGTGATCATCTCCACATCATGTTACTGTGTGTTCACTTTTTTCCCTGGAGTAGTTTCCCTTGGTCATCCAATTGCTCTCATTATGCTTCCATCAGTTCATTGTTCATTTATACTCTCTGGGGGAGACTAGGGTCAAGGTCGATAAGGGAATGATCCAGGGTGTATGCCATGGTACTTTTAGAATGAATCTCGAGAGTTGTGTTCCCTGTTCAGGCCAATCAGTAAGACATGCTGTGCAGTTCATGTTTAAATGGAAAGAGTTGTATGTGCCATTACTCTGTGTGTGTATGCTTGCTCTTGGGCATTGTTCCACAGGTTTTTTGGTCAAGACAGTACGTAGTCAGTTGACAGAACACACCACTGTTTGGTCACACTTACTTGGTGTCTAGGACTCACTTTACTCAGTTAAGGTCACATTGTACTACACTGCAAATATTTTGCTTTTTCCATCAACATTTTGCTTTTTTCTTAAGGTCGTTGTGGCTTTTTTTTTTTTTTTTTCACCATCCTGGCCATTTTCTGTCCCACCTTCCTGTATGTTCATATTTTCTGCCCAAGTTCTGTTACCTGTTTGCCACCTGAGTTTGTCTTGCTGTCTGGGATAATATTTTATTGTTTGCTTACCTTTCTTTTTTTCCCTGAAAAAAAAGAAAGAGAGAAGATAGCTCATAAAGTCAAAAGTTCCATCCTCTCTTTAATTACAAAGTTTCTGCAGTCTAATTCGAATGCATGATGTTAGAATAGTTGTCAATGTTTAAAAAAAAAAGATTAAGGATCACATGGATGAAAGACGGGAGAAGGGTTCCAGAAAGGAAAGGATAAGGGGGTAGGCCAGACAGGACTGAGGAGGAGGCGAGTGAAGAGTGGAAGTTAGGGGAAAGGGGCTGGAGGGAAAGGGGAAGGAGACTTTGAGAGTGTTTACGTTCAGCATCAAGTAGGGCCTACATGGAGAGTACATTTATGTCCAGTCTGGAACTGGATACACATTCATGGTATTTGTTCCTGACATGTGCCTGCGTATACATAGAATGAGAGAGATAGGAGCGAGTAGTGCAAGAACATTGTGATGGTCACCATTGTTTTGTTTGACGTACTTGGCAAAATTGAAGGGTGGGTTGGGGAAATGCTGGATGAGTTTACTATTGGAGGGTCCAGAAACAAGTTGTGTGCTTGTCACGCATTCCTCCTTGTCAACTTTTAACAGACTTTCCCATGTATATATTTGGTTGCGAAGGTAAAAGCCTCTGGCATGTGCTTTAGGGGATTTTTCTTTAAATGTGACTATGTCATGTTTCTTTTCCCACAGGAGTCATCTTAAGCTATACCAAGTTGTTAATCAGTTACAAAGAGAGGAATTCCAATACCTCCTGTCCTTCTGTGAATGGAAATTGGTTTTGCAGTGATGCATATTGGAGTTGTAACAAATGGACCAAAAAAGCAGGTATGAGGCAGAGCATGAACTGCTCTCATGAAAAGCAGAAAATCCAAAGCAAGAAGACAGCAAACTATTCCTGGTTTTGTGACAACTTTTGGGGCCCACAAAATCCTTACACTTCTGCGCTGCTTGTGTGTGGGGACTTCAGACAACCATTTTGCTAAAAGGTTCATGTTCCAGCAGAAACTTGGAATTCTGTACGTGTTGTAGCAGTGTGTAGTGTAGTACATCCAGTGCTCCAATACTTCTTTCAACATGCTGACGAACATTTCTGCTGATCAAAAGTCATGACTCCAGTATGTGCCCGTCATCATTCTTGTGGAGAGTGGTCACAGTGTCAACAAGTTTTTGTCTTCTTTTCTGCAGATGGGTGGGGTGGGGGGGTTGGTGGTGTAGGGGTGGGGAGGGGGGTAGAGGGAAGGTAAAGAACGACAGAGGTAGCTGGGTGGGAGGATGTTGTGAGGGCAAGAAAACCACAACCCTCCTTTCACAATGGTCTTTTGATTGATCAGGTATTGAACTGGACAGAACACATCGGGGAATAGAATCTGGAAGGTGGTCAGTCAGGGGTCTGGCTCATTTTTAGTGTATGATAGAGGATTTTTGTTTTAAATCTGGATAGTTGTATTTTTTATGTCAGTAAGCATACAAACAAATTGCAGATTAGGAAGCACATTTCACAAAATACATAATTGTAAATATTTGAAATTTGGGATTTTTTTTTTTTTTTCAATTTTACTACTATCTTTTGAAGAAATGTTTTTCACATCATGTCGTAGTGATGTAAGCTTCGACATGCATATTTTTTCTACCTTACGATGCTCAAAATGCATACTTAAGGGATTTAGGGGTTTTAAAACATAGCTCTCTGCGTAAAACAGTAAAGTTACCACCACTACATCAAAGATCAACCATCTATATTTTCCCAAGTATGCACTTAACATTTTTCCAAGCATGTGTAGATAAGGAATTAAGCATTGAAAAATGGCTAAAATGTAAAAGTGCACCCAAAAAAAAAAAAAAAAAAAAAAAAATCATATGATGTTTTGTGCAATCAGTGATGGTAGTGTGCATTTACCGAGTGTTTAGAGGATGAACAAAATTGAAGCAATCACCAAGCTTAAACAAGTTCCATAACATGTTTAAGATATGTATTTAATGTATTTAAATTGCAGAAGATTCCCCGAGTAAATGCACAAATAAATGTTACAGGGTCCTCCCCCAATCCTGTGGCGTTTTAGATAGGCAGGTGCAAGACATTGACATTAGCTGTTCTCATGTTGCCCTTGTACAGTCATGATAAGTGTCCATTGATACATCAATGTCGTTTCCCTCCATCTCAGAAAGTATGTTTAATTTTATGATATGAGTGATGCGGCAAGTGCAATATTAAAAATGTCCAAATGTCTTTTTGCTTACACATTTTGTGCATGGTTCTTTTCCTGCTGTGCTTGTCTGTATATATGTGAGAATGCAAGTATGCATAACTATATGTGCATGGATATGTAGGTATGTATTGTGTGGATGCATGTGTGCCTGCCAGTGCAAACAGAATAAAAATGAACAAAATCAAAGACAAGCCTATGACCAAGTTGAAATTGCATATCATTTACTTGCATGTAAAGACATGATAAAATACACCCAATGTACACATCTCATGACAGAAGATGCGAAGGGCATCACTCGTTGTGACCTTCAAAGACTGGCTGATCCAGGATATCAAATCCCAATCCAGATGCAGCAGAGCTGATCCCTGCATTTCCCTCCTAGCCCTCACATCAATAAATTACACAATACAACCATTTTACACCCGGCCATCACTGTACAACTATTACAACAAACACCATGTACACCTGGATTTTTTTCTCCTTCGACTCGAGCCCCAGGAACATTATGAAATGACTTGTACATCATTTACACCACATGAAAGCCAGTGCAATTATGTAAGAAACTGACATACATGCTACATGGGAAAATTAAAAATATTTAAGATTTCTTAAAGAATAAATAAGATCTACTGACCACAAGATCAATGGACACTATCAAAAACAAAATTAAAAAAAAAGAGGGAGGGGATGGAGGGAGAAAAAAAAAACTTTCACAAGAATGATACCAACAAACAATACAACTCCATGAGAACATCTACCACAGTACTTCATTATCATCATCCATTTAATGCACGCTGGCAAGTCAGGTTGCTTTTCCCTTCATTAGTGTCAATTTGACATTGACAAAACCCACAAAAGTACGCACAACATGCATGTTAAATGTAACATGTTCTATCTCAAAATCTTTCATAATCACACGCACACACACACACCAAACTCATGCACACACACCCATACAACAGAAAAGTGTTCTCATGTAAATGATATGACAGGGAAGGGGTGAGTGGAAATTCGATACTGTACTTGTGAGACAGCAAACATTCTGTTCTGCAGCAAAAGTGGTGATGTGTGCCGAAATATTGCCAGCAGTCTGACAAGGTGTGTTGTACACAGAAAAGGCAATACACCACTGTAGAGCACCATACCAAACAGATGTGTTCATCAAAAAACTACCGATATACTGAATAATACATAAAAAGCCACAACCACCAATTTGTCTGCTGTCCATCCCCATCCTCCGCCGTCACTAGCTACCACATGACCAATATATATAAAGCTCCCATATAACACAAAATGCAAATAAGTATAGAGAGCAGTGCAAAAGTTTGATTTTAACAATCACTGTTTAAAATGGGGAGAAAAAAAAAACAGTCACCTGTCTCGCATAAACACTTTCTGGCATATAAAAAGGTTATTTCTTCTTGGCCAAACCACACCACCAACCTATCGCTACAGACAGAAATCAGGCTAAAAGTTTGGGTTTTTTTTTTTACCTAAACCTTGAGAAAACTGACACGTCCAGCCATTTCTCAGTGTGTATGTGGTTATCTTCTGCAACATGATGATAGAAATGAGAACAATACTGGTGAAGGGTCCTCGAACTAGACCCCAAATCTTCGTTTTTGAATTTCATGAGCGTGATATGGTACACTGAATGAATTGGACCTTTGACATAAACATAGAGGTCAACATCACAAAATTATGATCCATCCTTCCAGGCTAGGCTAAAAATGCTGACATCTACGAACAAAGTGCAATCCACTTGCTATCATTACCACTGAGAAGCAGTTAGGGGGCAGAATGGAAAAGAAAGAAGAGAGGTAAATGAACAAGATCTATTATCATCTATGTACACATACACAACTTGAAGAGGACAGTGAATAAATAAATAAATATTCACAAAGTACGTAAATGAAGCTTCTTTCTTTCTCAATTTACCAAATCATTCTTTGTGCAGCCCTCTCTCTCTCTCTCACACACACACACACACACACACAGAGGAACGGAATGGGTTGCTGCGCAAGCAGTGAGACTGCGAGGGAAAATGCACAACACTCCACGGAATGGAGATTCATCATTCACAGAGCAGAAAAAAAAAGGAGGCACAAAAAAAACTGCTTCATACACAAACCACATACACCTCCCTCCAAATTAAATGAGCATCAACTAAAGAACCTCACTTTTTGTTGTTGGATCTATGTATGCAAACGTCGAACCATAAACTTTAGAATACGCCAACAAATCAAATGCTGCCTACTAAACAAATGTCACAGTTCACAACACTGATTACCATCAAAGGCATGCACAGATAAAAACATACTCTTCCAATATGGGAGACCAACACAGGCTAAACACTGAAGATCTTTCTACACCAGATTTCTGCTCATCCATCCTCCCTCAAGTCCAGAAACATCACCATTCACTAGTCAAGTTAACCCTCTTGCATTTGCATTTTCTAGCCTAGAACTGCTCCTAGTATTCGTATTGTTTTTTGAGAATTTTAACCTAAAACTCACGTACTGCCTTTGAAAGGCTGTAGTGGACAGTTTCCACTGCAATGCTGTCAAAATTTAGTATGCAAAATTCTAATACATCATATTTCATAATGCAGAGATGTCACATGTTTGGGATGCATGTTGGTGTCATTGTCACCCTGTTTGTCACAAAACAATGGGACATCAAACATTGACAATGTTACTATGATACACCAGACAGACAATAACATTGTCGGCATGCATTTGTTAGTATAAATCATCGAAGGGTGGCCTACCTCAACTTTGTAAACAGCAGTCCTGGCTCAGTAAATCCATTTTGGGGTGTCACAAAGTGTCACATGATTGTCACATATTCAAACATGCAGCCAGGTAACTTTACAGTTTTGTGTTTTCATCCTAAAAGGTGTGTTTGTCACTACTTCACGATTTTTAACAACAGAATACACACAGTCACAGAAAGAAGTCAACTCCATTATTTATACTCTAACATGGTGTCTGGTCACACATAGCAGGAAGGTAAGTGTCACCACTGTCATTTGTCACCAGTATGGTAAACACTACTCTTGATCCATGGTTTCTACCATGTTTGCCACACGGCAGAAACCATGTTTTCGACATCACCCCACTGATCCATGGCTCGCTAAACCGAAGATCTGTCGACCAGTAGCACCAGAGCCTTGGCAGACGTTTGATCCCCATCATGATGAGCACAGCTACATATGCGCGCATCTCCACAGGTGTCGTTTCCTGCCAAAGTGGGTCAGGTTGTCCCCGCTTTGCCATCTGCTGCCTGGCTTACAGGTTCATCTGGTCAGCAGCTTTAGTAACAAACAACTGCGGCAGGAAGAGAAAAAAAAATAACCCAGAGGTGTAGCTGTGTCTGGCAAATCATAATTCGGCCCAGTCTCCTCCTCAAAAAGTTGAACTACTACGGGTGCAGAAGTCGCTGGTCGCCACGTGGTCACAAACACAGACAAAGGCGCATCATCATCTTCATCACTTTCTTCTCCTTCTTCTCCCTCTTCTTCCTCTCAAACATCCACATCACTTTCATTTAACTCCTCTCTTTCATATCTCTCTACTTCTTGTAGTATTTCATCCAACTCCTCCTCATATAATCCAAAAAATCGCTGTCAGTAGAAGCGCTAGCAGACGCCATTTTCAGAAACAAGGCGATGCTGTCTGCAACAATGGAAAGTGGTCACTTCACGACCCTAGTCATTGTGAATGAATTGTTTCCCCCACCCCATACTACTGCTAAGACTTCATTGGACACCTCTCAGGGATGCACGTTTATTTCTGGCCAGCCCTGACTTAAAACAAGGTGGTAGTGTGTGAGGGAAAGTAACGTGGCACGTACGGCCGGAACGAATGCAAGAGGGTTAAAGAAGCTGGGTTGATTACATGATGCAACCACTTCCACCAGCAGCTATGAATATCCTGTGACACTACATTCTTTGTATTTTGTTTACAGTTTAAAAACACCAACAACACCCCATTATAAAAACTGGTTAAAATGGCTCTTAGAAAAAAAACATTTCATTTTTGTTGTTGTTTGTTTCTTTTTAACCAATACTTGAAATGAAGAGCCAATCACAGCAGTGTCACTCATTTCTTTTGCAAACAAAAGCCAACCCACTCTTTGAGTAAATCCTGCAAATCTCCCCCAAATATAAACATGTTGTACAATGCGTCTTGTTTGGCAAAATATACTTGCCATATCAAGCTGGTGCAAGCTATGACCGATACGTAACCTGCCTTTCGCTAAATTTGGTGGCAATTGCAATATTAAGACACTGTGTGATGACCGACTGTCTTGACCAGCTGGCACTTCTTATTCTCTTCAGCACTGAATCACAGCTTCTTCCCACTAAATAGCCGATCAAATGTAACCTATGTGGACCCTCACAGTACTACTGAAGAAGGATGGGCAGCAATGCTTGCTTGACACGGTCAGTATGCTCTCACCAAACAGAACATCATACAAACTCCCCATTTGGGAATCAGTCTGCACATGCTAATCTTGAATCCTATATTTTATCACACACAAACACACAAAAAGTCAATCACCTCAATGGTTCATGTGCTGCAGTTCGGTGGCAGAAACAAAGATCCTTAGCTCTCGTCATTCAGAAGTCCCACATGTGTGATTCATGAAGGGATTTTCAGAAAGCTGTTTCCAATACCTAATGGGCAGGAACTGAGACTCCCACCAGCCTTATTCTTGTTGCATCAGGTAGTCCTCTACCAAGAACTTACTACGATGTGACCAAGAACCCACCACAGCATGACCGAGCAAGTGGCAGTGGAGGCATCGGCACTCCCCCAAATCCTCCATCCCACTCATACATAGACACAAGTGGAGCTACCAAAGCCCCTAGAGCCCTTGAATCTTTCCTTGCCTGTGAGTGGCTGTAGTTCATACTCCTCAAGCCTTGCTAACTTTACACTTGCCACTACCATCCTCGGAATAAGATCCCGAGATCTTGGGGGGCACCAGCTGACCAAGTTTCTTCTTTAGCTTTACAATGCATGATAATCTACTGGTGAGAGACATCTGGTTTCAACCGAAGCACACAGAATGAAGAAAACGGTTATAAAAAAAAAAAAAAAAAAAAAAGGGCAAACTGAACTATTTTTCAAAACGGTGAGATTTGAATAGTGCTGCAAAGGGTAAGGGTTATACTGAGCCGATGAGCCACACAAAAGGAATGCAGCAACTAAAATGGAGGGAGGGGAAGAATGCTTATCATTCCCAAGCAGGTTTTGATCACAGAATGAATGACACAAGATGTGACTACGCTGACAGGTGAGACAAGCTGTTTAAGATGGGCAAGGTTTGAAGGGAGCCTGCTACTCAGTTAACCACAAAATCTGTTTCAAACACAGCAATCTTATATTTGCATTAACCACAATATTTGTTCAAACACAGCAAAAATATTGGTTATAACCACAATAGTTGTTCAAACACTGCGAAAATATTGGTTATGTTTAGCACCAGTTTGACTTTGTAAAGAATATGATGCCAAATGGCTCTTAAATCAACAAAGGGATCGGCTGGTTTACCTTTGAAATGTACTGTAATCTGCAAAAGCATCTTCACAAATTTTGCCTATCTTTATTCTTGTACAGTCATGGGAAATGATACTAGCATATGTCAACTTGCTGGTGCACTGCACTCCATCTTGATTCCTCTACAACACAAACTGTGTGTCACAAAAATGAACAAAACATACAAAGGCAATAATGTTGCCATAGTGGCCCACAATGAAAATGTCCAATACTTTTAACCTCAAATCCTCAATGTAGTAATTTTGGTCACTTTGAATGTCTCATACACTAAGGAAAAAAAAACTAAGGCAAAACAATTCTGCCAAGAAGCAGTCTATGAGAACTGGATAGTTTGCTGCTGCTTAATTTTACCATTGGAAGGTCTCCCCTTTCCTTTCTGTGTCCATCAGAATTAACGCTTGCACATCACAGACCTAATTAGACCACTGATATTGAACAGATGAATCTAAACCACTGAACATAATTGATAGAGTGATAGATAGATTGATATAGATATATGTATAGTTCTGTCTTCAAGATGGATTACTATGGTCTCCATAAGCTGCTAGAGAAAGCCTTTACATTCATTATTTCCCTGACTTTAAATTCTGAGTTTTCTTTACCCCTCCCCCCCCTCCCCCCCATTCTTTTTGCCTTTGAATCTTTGACAAATCATTAATATACTGATGGAAGAATTATAAGCCTGCACTTGTTTTCTCCCACGACCAAAATTGTTCAACACACATACACACAACATATACATATATATATATAAGTTTCAGAGTTACAGAACATGCTTCGCTAACCAATGTCTCACCTTGTATGATCAAGACGAAAATATCAACTACCATGTAAGGAACACCTATTAATAAGAACGGCTGCAGTTATAGAGTTATGACCAGATCCATTCCAATGATACAGGTCCCGAAGAAGTACTCAAAAGGGAGTCCATGCAAGACAAGCTTAGCCAACCAAGCATGCCATGTATTAGGACTATTACAGTCTCAAAATCATTTATGCATGTAAAAGAACAAAACAAAATAAACTTGAAAGAAATTTACTGTTCCACTGAACAATTTGTTTGTCTCTTTCATTCAGCTGAACAGTAAATTTTAAGAACAAAAGCAATAGTCCTCCAAAGGGAAGAAAACAGTATAGAAATTACACAGTTTGAAGAGTGGCATTGTGATTTTCTATAGTAAATTTTAAGTCTGTTTCAATTTCTGCCCACAGTCACCCCACTTTGAAACTAAAACAAAACAAATCAAAGAAACAAACAAACAAACAAAAAGTTAATTCCAAACATATTTATAGGGGCTTAAAACTGGGTCTTTTTCTACTAAATCCTAGATCACTGAAAAATATTTCTCTTTTAGAAACTGAACACATGTATCTGTCAAGTATCTGTGAACAGGGTCTTCATCCAATCTGCTGTGCAGTGCTTACCTCTGACATCATGCAAATCATGTCAAACTATAAATCCATGTTTCATGGTGACACCATATGCACTACAGTGCGTCTTAACTTTCTGAAAGATGTGTGTGTGTGTGTGTAAAAGGAGAAGCAGTGTATAATAAACAGTACACAACTGCTGCTTCTTTTCAGCCACCAGTGGCAGACGGTAGAAACTCCTTAAGATCTGCACAGATCTTAAAAAATTCATTACCTATTTATATGTTCCATTCTCCTTGCCAGAGGTCTTTGTGGAAACTATGACCTTTTGGGATTAGGATCTGTCTGGGATCACAAGATTTGAACAATTCTTTTATGTGCAGCGTTCTTGGCTAGATGACTAGTCTCAAGTGCCAATGAACAGGGGGACCCATGCCATAACAATGTCAATGCTATCAGATTTCCGAAAGGAGGCAAGGTGATACTATGACCAGCAATGGCTTTCAGAATGAAAAGGGAATCTGACAGAATGGGGAAAGTCCTAATATCCTGAGTGACAAGAATGGGGAAAGTCCTAATATTCTGAGTGACAAGACCACCTTGAGAGCCAAGACCAAGGTTGTGAGTTTAGCAGTGAAGATGGTGTCACATGGAATGTGTTTTGAATACTCTGGAACAAAGGCAACTGAACAACAAGCAGCAGAAACAACTCCTCCCTTAACACTTGAAAGCATGAGAAAATATTGTTTGAACGATTGGAAACTTTGAAGAAAAATCCTGGCCATAATGTCTTCAGTGTCAGATAGCTGGCAAGTCCCTTGTGTAAGAAGTTTATACAGGACAGGTTTCCCTGTTAAAAAGGCTCCTGGTGGATGGTCTGGAAATTCTGAAAGATCACAAACTCCATGATCAATTTCAGTGCGTTATGCAAATGGGGAAAAAATATATCAGGAAATGGGGGAAAAAAGGTATCAGGAAATTGGGAAAAAAATACATCAGGGTATAACAGAACTGCAATATTCTTTGAATTTCTTTTGGAACTGTGGATGAAAAACAGTCATAAAGAGGGTATTTACAATCTTAGGTTCAAGGAACAGGTTCAAGCAAAAACTTAAAAGCCAGTTTAAATCTACAGTTGGACAGAGATGGCTTCTTCTCCTATGCTTACAGCTGTACACATGGAAGGACTGGAATGCTCACAGAACCATGCTGAAGCCCTTGAAGGTGTGTGGCATCCACAATGTTCAGACAATGTCTTGCTGAACAATAAATGGCACAACTGTGGTTCAGTCTGAAGTGGATTAAAGTCTTATAGAGATGGAAGAGCTTTCTTATAAATTCCCTAATCTCTGGGCAACACCACATGAATAATGTTTACTGCTTTTCAAGGAGATGCTTTTAAATACTGAATATGATGCTTCAGCTAGAGGGCTTTTTCTTTTTCTTTTTTTAAACTATTCCCAGAAAA
The DNA here is from genome assembly GCA_016801955.1 of Conus betulinus. Classification (NCBI taxonomy): domain Eukaryota; kingdom Metazoa; phylum Mollusca; class Gastropoda; order Neogastropoda; family Conidae; genus Conus; species Conus betulinus. The sequence goes on from JADBJO010000122.1 coordinate 459,761, forward strand.
AAGCCAAAAAAGATACCTTTTCCAAAACAATTTCTGGGTCAACAAAATGTGGAAAATTCTGCAACTGAACACACTGGGTTTTACTAGATGAAAAATCAAAAACATTTTGTTTGGCCAAATGTCAGGCCTCAAAGATTGCAGACAGTGGACACAGAAAAGCATTGGGGGAAGTAGTTTCTAGGGCTGAATGTGCTGAATGTCCACTGTCGAATGGTTCTTGCAAAAAAAAAAAAAACGCTCTATTCTGAGGCCAAAAGGCACTCCATTTCAACTTCCATGCGAGTCAGAAGTTATCCCACATCTTCCATCATTTGACAAACGGAGTTAGTCAGAGCAACTGGGCAATGATTCATAGGACTTGTCAAATCTTTTTCTGGTTTTGGAACTGAAATAATCATGGCTCTTCGCAAAATAGTGGATGCAGTATTGCACTCTGGTGCACTGTACTCCAAATATGATAGCAGACCTTTGAAAATACTTTGGAGACAGCTTTCAGGGGGCAAGTTTTAAAAAGTGATAGCAAACTTCATCAAGACCAGGAACAGAGTCATTACAGATCTTATTTTTGACAGATAAGGGACTTTACTATTGATTGAGGAAAAGCTTCTTTTTCTAATTAACTTTAAAACAAACAAAACATTTATCAAATGAAAATTAACTCTTAGTTTTGACAGATAAGGGACTTTACTATTGATTGAGGAAAAGCTTTTTTAAAAATTAACTTTAAAAACATACAAAACATTCATTAATTGAAGAGTTAATTTCTGTAGTCGAAGCCAACAGATCGGCAACAGCTTCCTTGTGATCAAGCATTCAATGAGGTGGAGGGTAGGTGGACTTGTTTTTCACTTTAATTCCCTTCATTAAGTTCCAGACCTTTTTCTTTGGAGTATTAGTGCTCGAGCTTAAGAGCAGAAATTCCTTCATGTCCAATACTTGCTCATTTTGTAAATATGTCTGGATTTTTGTTCAGAGAAGTTCGTGGTCTGCAAGGGTTTCAAAGTTTAGCTTACTTGCCTCAGTTTTTTTTTTTTTCCCGTGTGATTTAATCCAAGGTGTGGGGCATTTGAGACTGAAGTTGCTGGAATAGCGGCTTTGGCACAGTCAATGAGAATGTTTGTCTGTCTTTCTGCTGGCACAGAACTTTTCAGAACTTCACCTTCCACACACTCCTTGTGAATGTTGACAAAAAAAAAAAAGGTCCCAGTTAGGTGCTCTGGTAGTAAAGTGTTGGTGCTCGCAGTCATGATTCTTTTTTTTAGTTAAGTCACACAACGCTGACACGATTAAACTATGAATATCAACAATAAAACAAAAGGCAAAGCAAAAATGAAAGCAACAACAAAGAGCAACGCTGGAAATCTTAATAAATTATCAAAGCATAATACAAGATCTGTTCTTCAGCTTATCACAGACAAAGTCAGTATGTACAGAAAGAAACAAAAATGAAAAAAAAGAAAAAAGCAGAAGGCGCACTTATCCACCTCCGTTCTACAGACTGCAGACTCCTAATCCTATTTACATTTTTACTGCTGATAATAAACTGTAGTAAGCATATAACAGTGATCTGACATGATCTCTCCATCCTACCCCCTCTCCCCACACTGTACTACCTTGTGACTTTCACAACAACCACAAGTTATCACCTTACAATCTGATTACATACTTGGTGCTTTGAAAAAAAAACAAAAATCAACAAGACTTGCTCTCAAGAAGTCACATACTTAAAGCACACAGAAACACTAACACATAATTTGAAGAAAAGCATGTATATACGGCAGATATCCATCTATTGATGGTATGATGTTAACATAAACATTAATAATGATATAGCTCTTGTTAGTTAAAGCCTCTTGCAGGTAAAAACTTAGGCAACAGAAACTATTACATTCAAAGAAAAACTTTCATGTACAAGACACAGGAAATAACAGAGTATTTGGGGGAAAGATCATAACATATTTCACACTTGGTTAACAATAGAAAGAATAAGACACAAAACCAACAACACATATCTACATGAAATGATAACATTATTTCGTGTGGATTTTTTTTTGCCTTTCCAATGATTTACTTTAATTTTCATGGCAGTGTTGACACAAGAAACTCACAATAAAAAGAACTGGGGTGTGTGATATCAAACAATCATTAATAATTCCCCTTTTCAAGCACAGTATTGGCAAACTGACTACTACACTTTGTATAATTTAAGCTGAATTAATCATAGGTGATATAAATACAAACAGACAGGCTGGCAGAAGAAAAAAGACAGACAGACAGACAGACACATGACATACAAATTTTGGTCTAAAAAATTCATTATAGCCATTTAATTACAAGTGCTCATTAAATGGACACAAGAGTCATTCCATTCCAATTTACTGTGGTATATCTAAATATTCTTTTTCTTTCCTTCTGACTTTTCCTTTTTAATGAAATCCAATGAATTAACACAGGCTAAATATGATAGCTTTTAGGACCAATTTTGCACTCCTATGGCTCTAATGATCTCTTCAAGAGAGCAGTCTCTGAGATCTAAAGTAGCTTGCATTCAACTAAAGCAGCAATTATGAAATGGATCATTTCAGACTTAAGCATAAAGCTTTGTTCAACAAACAAACAACAACAACAACAACAACAACAACAACAACACACACACACACACACACACACACACACACACACACACACACACACACTCACACACACGCACACAAAGACATGTATGTTCAAGCACATACGTACACTAAACCCCGTTTAAAATTTTTTTCCCCGTGTGCACTCATCATCCTCAGTCTGTGACTTATATAGCCCATGCCTCAGTGCTTCATATCACAAGCATTTTTCTTCTTAACCACTTCTCAACCTACATCAAGGAGATACTGCTGAAGTCCCTGCTTTACTGGCAGTCTGTCAGAATGGATGACAATGCACGTCCCAAAACAACTCTTCCCTGGCACACTGGCACCACGTTAGAAGAGAGCAAGGTTAGCCTTCAAAGCCTAACATGGACAGTCAGAAAGAAAATCTTCAGAAAACCTCGAAAGCGTTACAGGACCATCTGAAAGAAAATTAGAAGACGTAAAAGTCTCACAAGGAAAACCTGAAATAAAAACTTACAAAAAAATCTGAAAAGAGTGGCAAGAGCAATCTGAGAGAAAATCAGAAGTAAGACAAAGATGCAGTACAAGAACACCATCAAAGAAAATCTGAAGTCATCCTCAAAAGGCTAAATGATAATCTGACAGAAAATCTGAACAGATCCTCTGAAAGCATTATAAAGGCAATAAAAAAAGAACATCCAAGAGAACCTAGAGAGAAATTTACGTGGACAAAATCTGACAAAAATCTAGAGCAGTTTGAAATCAAACCATCAGAACTACAGTCAGTACGACCCCTGCTGATCGTGCCCTGTCACCCATTAGACATCAGCCACACTGGAAGAGGGAAAGACAGTGAAGGCAAACAGCACCCCTGAACATTCTGTCACTATGGGATCAAGTGATCCCTCTGTCTTTTAACTCTGCCAGTCCAGAGTGGACCTGACAAAAACATTTGTACAGTCTGTGGGGAAGAGCAAAAGACCTCATCTCTCTCCAACACAGACAGGCAACCAGCAAATGCACACTCATGGGCTGCCCACTACCCACAGGGCCAAAGCGGACTGTTCATGAAATCAGAGAAAGAAAAAGAACCATGAGCCAGTTAATGTTTCAACAGAATCTGAACTGTCCAGAAAATAAATACGTCGACAAGACTATACATAGTTTGCATGGAATACTGTTTGGTATTTATGGGGATTTTCATGACTTTTGTTAAATTACACACTTTTTAAACAACCACTGAAGGTAAACTGTACAGAAGTAAACCAATTCCTGAAACATGAGAAGAAAAAAACCCCTCACTATGGCAAGATTTCAGCAAGATTTGATGCTAGTGTCATTCATTGCCAACAATGGCACAGACTTGCTTAGACCTCAAATATTTGTTGAAACAAATATTTTATGACAATCAAAATAGTAACAAAAGTCTGGTGGAGAGATACGAACTCTTCATCTTAACTATTTTCGTAAACAATTTGGAAAATGTTCAGAAACACATTCAAATTTTTTAGGAACACTCCAGCCCTCATTAGCATCAACATACATGCAACATGTGCCTATACTGCATACCTACATTTACCTTCAACAAAGTCAAATGCATGAACACTTTTCTATGTAAATGGCCGAAACCTCTCTGCTCTGCTGGCACCCGCAGTTTTCTGCCCCTGCCACTGCTTCTTAACAGCTGCAGTTACATCCACAACCCTAGATTACTTCCTTGATTTGGAACCTCCTCTGTTGCAATCCATGGTACAGCAACACAGTGAAGCAGATGGTAAGAGATAACTTGAAAGAGAATAGTTATATCCTTTGCTGTTCGGGTGAACAAATTAGCTGGCTTGTCTGCTCAATGCAGGTTCAGTGTTAAGTCCGCATATGACTGACTCTAGCTTACCTTCATCACCCAATACGAGTAACGTGACTCACTATCCCAAACTGTTTTCAATATACCATGTGCACTGCAACACAAGCAAGTGGCTTACAACAGGAAGGCAGGCACCTGACCCTCTCCAGCCCAAACATTTGTCGAAACAATTCCAAAATCTGTGTAACACAGGAACAAACTGCAACCAAACAGAAACAAAATATGGCAAAACTGGGCCAGTCAGCATCTCTGCTGGTACCTCCAATGAACAATTGAAAAATGGATATAAAAACTGGCTAAATCTCAACAACTGCCCAGAGCTATGACCCGATCTTGTGTACGAGTGCCTCAATCACTCATGTAACGTGACTTGACACAAGGTGAAGATCTCTGTGAATGACAGGAACAGAACACACTGTGAATGACAGGAACAAAACACACTGTGAATGACAGGAACAGAACGCACTGTGTGAATGACAGGAACAGAACGCACTGTGAATGACAGGAACAGAACGCACTGTGAATGACAGGAACAGAACGCACTGTGAATGACAGGAACAGAACGCACTGTGAATGACAGGAACAGAACACACTGTGAATGACAGGAACAGAACACACTGTGAATGACAGGAACAAAACACACTGTGAATGACAGGACAAAACGCACTTTTATTTCTTTGAGTTGAGCCCAAAAAATATAGACCCACTTCCTGGGGACCTACAGCACATATTTGTCTTTTAATGCCTCATGTAAAGGAGATTCTTAGCCCAGATTATATCACTGACTCCCTTTTCTTCTGACAAACTCTACCATCAAAGAACTTTGAAGGCTGAGAGCACTACAAATGAGAATGACAGGTCAGAAAACAGTATTACTCAATCTACAGGGCATTTGTCCATCTGTTCAAGCAAAATTTGGATACACCTTCCTTCTATAAACATCTGCCAGGACAGTGGAAAGCAACCTATATGGAGGAAAGACAAAAGAATAAGTTCACCTATAAGACAGAAATGTCTAAAGAGAACACAACGACCAGAACACGAGACGTGCCTGCTGTGACGAACAGACATCCTGATGCAAAATCAATTAAACCAGAGTTGGAAGTAGTCTGAAGTTCAGCCTTAAAAAAATTCATTATTAAAAAAAGAAAAAGTCCCTCCAGACAGCCGTTGCGACATTGAAGTGCTAGTGGTTTACCATGTCCGACGCACTGCAAAGCAGAAGGCAGCGCTCATCTCTCCTTCAGCTACCCTAAGCTTTCCTGACCTGAATCAGGTAACCATTCACTGCTGGGTGGACAGAGAGGCTTTTTAAGCAGTAAAAACCCAACTACATGTGAGATTCAAATTCAAAGCTGTCAGCCCTGCAGACGCTCTCAAACCTTTGACCACAGGCTCCTCCTAAGGTTAAAGTCGGTACAGGCGGCAAACTTTTAGAGCTTCACCATGTCTGGGTCACAACATTAAGGAAGGCTGTGCCAATCCCTCTCCACTACCTTCATTTCTGGATCAGGGACTCATTTACTGTTGAGTGGACACAGACGGTTTTCAAATGGTAAAAATCCAAATCCACAAGTGGTTCGAACTCACAATCATCAGTTCCACAAACACTCTGACCCACTGACTACATGCCCCTCTTTCACTGTTTGACTATGACAAAGACAACAAGGAAGCAGACCATGGGCAAAAGCTAGTGGAAGGAATGCAAAGAAGAAATGGCAGGCAACAGATGATGAAACAACTACACCAGGGCAAGCAGACATAAGATGTAGTGCAACTGCGCCATTGACTGGCCGACTGGTGCTTCCAGTTATCCCTCCTATAATCTGAGGCAGCCTGGTTACAGCCACACACACACTGCACTGAGATATGTGTCACTGATGAACAACTGCACCACGCTCTGAGATAAACACTGTAAATCAAAAAGACACCTCACACATCTCACGCATACTGTGCTTTCTGTTTAACCTTTGAGAAAAAAAAAAGGCCGTAGCTATTCTTAACATCACAATCTATCCTACAAACAATCTGTAGAAATGCAGTGTACACTAATCCAAGTGTGACTGGACAGCGGCTCTTCCCACACTGACTGTGCTCTGTGACGTCATACCATTTTAAAATCTGTTTTCACTGGGTCAGAGGCAACAGCCAATCCAGACAGTCTCTTCCATACACTGCAACATGGTAACTTGGTCCCTTGTGAGTTGCAGGAACAGTTAAACCACACATAAAACTACCATGCTTAACACCAAGTTTCTATTAACTCAACCAGGTTTTTCTATTTACTGTTTCAAATCTCTCCTTGAAAGAAAGGAATGCTTCTCTAACTACCCTGCGATAAGTGTGATTCAAACTAAAAAAAAAAAAACTGATATGTTCACCACAGGTGCTGTTATTCAGCGATAACAGGCGCTGCACGTGCCCTTTTTTGGATACCTAGCAGCAACCCATCTCTTGCAAATCAATCAGTGAGCAGTGATATAAAGCTGTAAAGTGTAAAAAGGAAGCCACTTACACAGTCACTGTGAACTTCTATGTACACACAAACTAGTGCTGTGTGCTTTGCATGAATCATGCAGTCAAGAGTCCCGGGGAGTTCTCTTAAACAGTCTCACAGACTTGTTCATAGTACTTTTTATTTCTCCATGTATCTGCTCACACCTGCCATTATACTGTTACTTTCCCCACATACTTTCCCAGTCTTGTTACTGTACTGTGCTATGTTACCAAGTATTTTGCACTACTAGCACATTCCGCAACTTCCCTCGGCTATTTTCCAAGGCTATACTGTCATCTCTTCCAAGACTGAAGTTTGTATTCTGTTCCTTCATGTATTTTTCAAGAATTGCATTTTGTAGAATGTTTACTTTCCCAGGTATAATCCTGGTTTTGCACATTGTACTGTTGTATTTCTCTGGGTATTTTCCCAGACTTGAACACTGTACTGTTGTAATACCCCAGGCATATTCCTTTCTTACAACTGTTGTTCTGTTGTCATTCGCCAGGTATATTCCTTGTCTTACAACTGTTGTACTATTTTCATTTGCCAGGTATATTCCTTGTCTTACACTTGTACTGTTATCATTGTGCAGGTATATTCCTCGTCTTACATCAGTTGTACTGCTGTCATTCTCCAGGTATATTCCTTGTACACCCACTGCAAGGTTTAATTCCCCAGGTATATTCCTTGTCATACACCAGTTGTACTGTTGTCATTCCCCCTATATTTCTTGTCTTACACTAGCAGTAGTTTTGTAATTTCCCAGGTACATTCCTTGTTTTATACGCTGTAATGCTTAACTACCCACATATATACCTGGTCCTGCACATTGTACACTGATTCCCCAGGTGCATTTTCTGTCTTCCGAGCTTTACTGTTATCATTCCCCACCAATTCACCAAGCATATTGTTTCCTCTTGCAAGTTGTACTACTGTCCTTCCCCAGGTATATTCCTAGTGTTACATGTTGTACTTCAACTTCCTACATATTTTTTTTGTTGTGCAACTTGTACTATTATTCCATAAGAATTACACATTGTAGCACAGTTGTAGTATTTTCCTTGCATCTTTTCAAACTTGCAAGCTGTGCTGTGAAATCCTCCCACACTAGTACTTCATACTCTTGTATTTTCCTCCATTATTTTCCCATACTTGTACACTGCATTGTCTTCTCCAACATATTTTCCAAAATTTGCATGCTTTGACAACACATTTTACTAGGTATTTTCCCAGACCTGTATACTATAATTGTACTCTGCTGGACATTTTTTCAACTTGCATGCTGCACTATTGTCTTCTACCTGGCATTTAACGACTTGTATTTTGTGTTGTTATATTCTCCACACACTTTCCGGAGTTTAGATACTGCACTGTTGCATTCTCCAAGACAAATTCCCCAAAACTTGCATGCTCATGCTGCAATGGTGTATTCTCCAGGACATTTTCCCAGGCTCGCACGCTGCACATTTTGTACATTCCCAGGTGTACATGCTGTACTGTCGTCGTTCCCCAATTACTTTCCCAAACATGCACGTTGTACCAGTTCACTGGTACCTGAACTTACACACACTTAATAAATGCTTGACAGTTTGAGCAGAAGTGAAGTAGCGTAACAGACATTTTCAATGAACCATCGACATCAAACGAACAACAACTCATCAACAAATAATGACTCACACCACACCAATAACCATACAATGCTTTACAGAAGGGCTTTGGGATGCAGGGGGATGGTGGGGAAAGTGAAGGGATGGGGCAGAAAGGAGTGGGGGGGGGGGGGGGGGGGGGTTGGATGGGGTGAATGGAGGAAGAAAAGACCAAAAGAATGGAGCCAAGGCCAAAGTCAGTTGTTGAGAAAGCTTTCTGACACAACCACTGTAGTTGTGTTTATCACAGCACAGCTCACATGACCAAGTGTTGCAGAAGGTGGTGGCAGGATGATGGTGGTGATGGGATGATAGTGGGCAGTGGACGCTCCTCTCTTCCACATAATCCACCGTGCTCTTCTCTCTTCAGTGTCCTCCTTTGTGTTCTACCACCATGCTGACAACACTGGGGAGATGATGATGACTGATGACAGGGATGAGGATGTATCCAATGAATGTAGCAAGAAAGACTGGCGGCTGAAGTTATTCAATGCCAAAGGTGGATGTTTCCTCCACAGCCATGGACAATTTTTCGTGCAGCATGTCAGATGATGTGTAGGGAGGTAGATCCAATCGGTTAAAACATGTGTGAGCCCTGAAACAAAGTTCACCATGAGCTCACTTATGCAAATGGAGCTGACTGACAGACAGACAGACAAGGAGCAGTTGGGGGGGGGGGGGGGGGGGGGAGTGGTTTCATCATGAGAGGAAGATGAGAATAGAGACATAGACAGACAGACAGTTTGACAGACAGACAGAGGATGAATGTGCATGTTGCCACAAATTCAACTGATACCTTCTCCTTTCAAACTTTCTACTGTCTTTTCTTTCGCATTCTGGCACGGAGGTCAAGAGGGATGAATCATGTTGTCATTTTCCATCAAAGTTTGTTGATCACATCTTAAAACTCATCCCTGTCCGCACAGGAGAAAGCTGCATGAGAGCTGAGTGCACCACACAGAACAGGGCAAGCCAGGCAAAGCTGGACAGGTGGTTTCTCAGGTGAAAGAGCACTCACCTGGTTGAGGTGGAGAGCATGAACTCCATCCAGGGCTAGTATATCATTATCAATACAAAATTTTGTTGAAGTCCCGGATCAAAATCCTACCATCATTCAAAATATCACAAGAAGCTGAAACAAAATGTCTGTTTAGTATATGTATCCCCTAATTCCAATTCTTCAAAAGGCAAAAAAAGATATTATTGACAGAACACAAGTCACACATAATTTTCTTAGCCGATTTCTTTTTTCAACTTTTTTTTTTTAGGTCTGACTTTTCAAATGAAAGTATACTGTGCACAAAAAGCAACGCATATTTTTTTTGTTGAAAATATTAAGGAAATTTTGACAGAAAAATGCCTCGTATAGCAGGGAACTCTGTCCAGTGTGAATAGTCAGACATAATGAATAGACATAACAGTAGATTGATGTCTTATTTCTTCTGTGGTTGTAATATTTGGAATGCTAAATGATGCATGAAATGACTGAAATAAAAATATGCGTTCTTTTTGTTGTGTAGTATAAAATGAAGTCTTTCCAATGCTTGTAATGATTTGTAAGTCTTTAATGGTCCTTACAGATCCTGCCAATCTTCAGCAGACTGTGGCCATGTATGTTACAGATCCAGACAGTGTCAATTTCAACCTGTTCTAGCTAAGGTGTCATAAGCATGGATAAATTGCGCCCTAACATCCAAAAATGAGTCTACGCAGTCTGAAAACTACATTAAGACAGATAATCTAATATGGGCAAAGACTGAAAGAGAAAAGTACAGCAGTCTTACCTGGGCAGACTGGTGATTTTGCCCCACTTTTCAATGCAGAATTTGCGTGGCCCATGCTTCCCCTCAGAGCAGAGAAGCCTTCATATGGTATACTAGACGTCCCAGTGACAAACTGCAATAGCAAGGTGAACACTTTTTCTATGGTGTTGGGTTTTTTATCTCTTTTTTTTTTTTTTTTTCCAACTGAAAACTCTCATCACATTCTACAAATATATGAATACATGTATACTTTAACACCTTTCAAATCCCTGTGCGTGCGTGCGTGCGTGTGAGTGTACTATCCAATCATCTAAAATTCAGACTCTTTTTCACATTCTAATAATAATAATAATGGTTTCTTATATAGCACCTACTCAAACGAATTTCTCTAAGCGCTTTACAAAATCATACTACATTCACTCTTCCCATATACAACAGTACACCTTACACCCAACTAGTTAGGTAAGATAAGATAATGTTGCTTATAGCCCAGCCGACCGCAAAGGGCCATATCAGGGCTGTCACCACGTTAAAATCAACTCACAGGTCATTCATCCACACAATTCTTTAAAAGACATCGTCTAAAATCTCATCCAACTTTGTTAAAAATCTTTCCACTGTAAAATCTCAGATCCGATGAAAAATGTTAACCTCTTTCAAGAACTCAAAGATCGCGTCTGGCGGAACATCTCTGAACAAGGTTTTCATGGAATCTGCTGTAAAATGTTTGTGTCTCACATCGTGCAAATCCCAACACTCTAAAAGAATATGTTTTTCATTGTGAGTGGCACATGACATGGGATGCACCAAGGAGCTTCTTCACTCTTTAAAAGGTAGGAATGGGTAAAATATGAATGGCCGGTGTGTGCAGCCGGCACAGAACTGTTTCTTCTTTACGACCACCAGACAAAGTTGAGAGGAGCTCCTTTAGGTTTGGACGGATCTGAAAGAGTTTGTTATCCGTCTGTGCATTCCAATCCTCCTGCCAGAGGTCTCTGACATAATCGTTAATTTTGGGTTTCAAATCTGAGCAGGGGATAGGTGTGTTTGACAGTTTCTCTCTTGTGGCATTCTTGGCCAAACGATCCACCATTTTCGTTCCCTCCGATGCCAACATGACCAGGAACCCAAGCCAAAAGAATGTTGTAACCCTCCCGCTTTCAACTTGGTAAAAAAGTTAAAAAAAGTGTAAAAGTTCGGGGTGCTGAAGGTTGCGGCCAGCTATGGCCTCCAAAGCTGACAGTGAATCCGACAAAACCAGAAAGTCCCTCTTCGTAGATTGGGAGATTATCTGTAGTGCCAGAACCAGAGCTGTAAGTTCAGCAGAGTAAGCAGAGGCGTCTGAAGGAATATGTTCTAACAGTATTTGAGAAGGAGCACCAGGGCAGTAGGCTGCACAGGCCACTCCATCTTCAGACTTGGAACCGTCAGTGAAAATTTTCTGATAGGATGAGAGTTTTTCGAACAGAGGTCAGCATACAAAGCCTTGTATGCCAGAGAGCTGGTGGACTCTTTGCGAAAAGCTGCAAGATCAAAACGAATCTCTGGTGTGAAAAAGGTCCACGGAGGTTGATCTGGAACTTGGAAAAATCGGACACAACTCCTAGGTCTAGACCTGCATTCCGTGCGTGAGGCTGCATACGAAGACCAAACGGCGGAATACAGTTAGGGTTGTTTTCAAATTTGCTTTGAAACTGAGGGTCAAAGACACAGTTATAGGCAGGGTTTCCAGGTTCGGAGAACAGTCTGACGTAGTAATTCAAAGACAGTTTCAGCCTGCGGTTGGACAGTGAAGGTTCACCTGCCTCTGCGTACAGGCTGTACACAGGGGTGGTGCGGAATGCTCCAAGACAGAGACGAAGCCCTTGATGGTGGATAGGGTCCAAGAGTTTTAGATACGACGGTCTGGCAGAGCCGTACACAGCACAACATAGTCCAGTTTGGAACGGACCAAGGCTCTGTAGAGGTGCAGCAAAGTTTTCTTATCAGCGCTACAATAACTTGTATACCTTACACTAGGTACCGGCAGCCCTTCTTTCAGCGTACGGGAAAGTTCAGCTGAGTGAAAAATTTGCTTGTTTTCAATTGGCAGTATCTATGAATAACGCATTTAAGCACATTTGAAAATCTGTATGCCGTGGTAAAATTTAGCTTTTTTGGGTAGGTTCAATAAAATGGTTACAGCTCACTTATTTCTTGACAGATCTCTCTGATTTTTTTGCATGTTTGTTGTTATACATTTGTCTACAATGTCCTGTAAATGACTTGATTATGTTGATAATAAGTATATTAGAAATTGACATAATTATAAAAAGTTTACAAAAAATAACAGTTTTCGAGTATATACACACAACACACACTGCGCCAAATAGAATGAATCAAAACACTGTAAAAGTGGTCTTGCTGTTTATTCAGCATCAGCACTAACACATCACAGTCATATAAATCCCAAGGAATCTTGTTCTTGATGATAATCTGCTCATAACTGGGGGTACTATTATTTAGGTAAAAAAGGGGCATAATCATGCTTTTCATGGTATGTTCACTAACATCTCTATTACTCATCCATTTATTGAGTTATTTGTTAGATTTTTTGTGGATTACTTCCTTATACCCTTGTCTACAATTTCACATCATTTTAACTTTATTTTGGGGGTGTATAATGATGGTTCACACTAATAACATATGATAAAACAGTTTTTGTTTGTTTGTTTTCAATTTGAGAGTTTTACAACAATTCACCACATAAAAGCCCACTAAACACAGCACAAATACCTTTTGGTGTTTTGCTCAACAATATCACAAACACCTGGGATTCATATTGTTGTCATAAATGTCCCCTCTGTGTAACAATCTGTATGTTACTGGGGGTACCCCAATTCTACTAGAAAGGGGCATAATTTTACTGTTTGGGGTAGGTTCAGTACCTCAATCCCTGTTTATTTATTTGTTGACATATGACTTAGATTTTATGGCTTCTCTTTCCTTATACCCCAAGCTATGATGCTGTATAACAATAATGTAGTATTGTTGGCCATTAGGGGATGGAGGGATATAATGAATGGTGGTTTTACAAAAAGAACAATTTTCAAGTATACAAAAATACAAATTGCACCATATAAAATCAGTGAAAACAATGAAAAAGTGGTGTGACTAATTATTCAACATCAGCACTAACACATCACAGTCATATAAATCCCAAGGAATCTTGTTCTTGGTGATAATCTGCTCATAATTGGGGGTACTACTTTTTAGGGTAAAAAGGGGCATAATCATGCTTTTCACGGTATGTTCACTAACATCTATATTACACATCCATTTTGTTTGATTTATTTGTTAGTTTTTTTTTGTGGATTACTTCCTTATACCATTGTCTACAATTTCATTTCATTCTAATTTGATTTTGGGGGTGATAATGATGGTTCACACTAATAATATATGATAAACCTGTTTTTGTTTTGTTTTCAGTTTGAGAGTTTTTACAACAATTCATCACATAAAAGCCCACTAAACACAAAAATACCTTGTGGTGTTTGCTCAACAACATTACAAACACCTGGGATTCATATTGTTGTCAGTAATTGTCCCTCTGTGTAACAATCTGTATGTTACTGGGGGTACCCCAATTCTACTAGAAAGGGGCATAATTTTACTATTTGGGGTAGGTTCAATACCTCAATGACTGCTTATCTATTTGTTGACATATGACTTAGATTTTATGGCTTCTCTTTCCTTTTACCCCAAGCTATGATGCTATATAATATAATCTAGTTTTGTTGGCCATTAGGGGATGGACAGGATGTACCAATGGTGGTTTTACAAAAAGAACAGTTTCTGCACATATACACATGTTACAACACATAAGACCTGTAAAACACTGACAAAGAAGTTCTTTTAGTGTTTACTCAGCATCACTGTAAGTATACAGTGTGGTCCAAATTGTTTAGTTATAGTATAGTACTCCTTGGTAAATGTTCAAAATGACAATCATGGGGGAAAAAGTCTGAAGAAAAAAAAAAACATTGTCTGTTGAAAAAAAAAAAAAAAAAAAACACACAGAAAAAATACTGTAGAAACTGAAGAAGAATCTGAAATACAGAATAAAAGTTTCAAGATAAGTAAACAGACCCACACTGGGCACACACACACACACACACACACACACACACACACACACACACACACACACAGTTAGCAGACCCACACTTGGGCACACACACACACACACACACACACACACACACACACACACACACACACACACACACACACACACACACACACACACACACACACACACACACATACACGCATGCAAGCACGCACACACACACACCACACAGTAAGCAGACCCACACCACACACACACACACACACACACACACACACACACACACACACACACACACACACACACACACACACACACACACACACACACACACACACACACACACACACACACACACACACACACACACACACACACACACACACACACACACACACACACACTGTACACATATGCACAAACACGCACTAACAGTATCACACACACATGAATGTAAAAACACCACAATGGCAAAAAAAAAAAAAAAAAAAAAAAAAAAAAACTGCTGTGGATGAGTGCTTCTGTGCTTTACAAAATGAACAAACTTATATATGGAAAACTTGCATACAGAAATAAACAATGCTTAGGCACACATGTGCGCAAGCGTGCATACACACACACACACACACACACACACACACACACACACACACACACACACACACACACACACACACACACACACACACACATACACACACACAGAGTCCCACCTATCCATACAGTCATTATTTGCCATAATTTGTGATTTCAGTAGGAAATATGTGAAAGAAGCGAAATACAGAAAAAAAATAGTGGAAGAATGAAGAATCAAGTAGTAACAACAAAAAAAAAAAAAAAAAAAAAAAAAAAAGAAAAAAAAAAAAAGAGCAGAGCTACTTGCCTGAATCCAGTTTCTGTCATGAAGGAACTGAAGACTGGAGCTCTGTGCAGCCTAAAATTGGCACAGTTGATTTTTGACTAGTATTCCCAATGAAAAACACCACAAGGCTGGGACTGACCACGCCCCATGCCACGCCCCCCCGGCCGCTTCCACAGGACCCTCGCCGTTGTCCTAGCCCCTACCATGTCCACTACCCTCTCCGGTCATGATAGGAGTGCGTGCAGTGCTCGTTGATGGCACGGGTTCGGCTATTTCCGCTTCGTCACCCTCGCTCGCGGCGTTGTACTCACAGCTGTCATGTGCAACGAACAATGAGGCCACGTCATCACCAGCACGTGTCTCCGATAAAAGTGAATGGTGCTGATTCCCATCCCTCTCCTCCTCATCGCTAGTATCAGGATCCGATCCTCAAAGGTCTTCTTCATCACTTTCTTTAGAATTTTTATCGTCATCTAAAACATCAAGCGCAGTGTAACGCTTGAAAACGGGAGGCGTCGACGAAGCGCTCAGTTGAGCTGCCATCTTGAACATGCTTATCAGCTGTAACCTCTCAACTCGCTATTTGCATAACGTATGGTCAGCTGGCTGCTCGCGTGAAGGGAAAGGGGCCGTTCCTCGACACCAGTAGAAGAAGTGAGAACATTTTAGACGGTCGTCTCCCAAGTAGATTTTTCAGCTTTCCGTGACGAAGTTACGACGTGACACACACGTCCCAGGTGTAGCGATTTTGTTCTCTCCCGCATTCATTGGTGTATCAAACGAAGCGATTGGTTGAATGCTCGAAAAGCGCAAGCCAATCAAAGCAAAGGTATCAAATTCAAACATTTGCTCCTTGTCCAAGATTTCAACAATGGCGGAACGAAGCCGAGATCCGACAATGACCGAGTCGAATGCGCTAATCGTTGTTGAATTGCAAGACGCACTTGGTAAGATAACGCATATAATAACAAACCAGAACATTAATGAAACGGTTCCATTATTTTAATTCGCTTAATACTGTGCCAATGCTTAGTTATTTTGTTCGTAATTCAGCCGTGTTCGTCAAGATTAAACAGGTTGGAAAAGTCCCGCGCGTTGCGCTGTTCGAAGCGATCATATTTTTTTTTAAAGACAAACTAATGAAAATAGATATCAGTAATGGGCTTCACTTATGTCGATTCATGTATTTGTGGACTGGTTACTGATTCCATTACACGATTACAGAGAAAATCGTAGTTAAAAACACCTGTTTGAGACAGATATCCAAACCGAAAGCCACCACTGCGCGTACAAGACGGTCCGAGGCTTTGAATTTTGAAAGCACTGTCTTCTGATAATGACCATCAATCGAAACACCGATCATTACTGTCATACTCGATGTGGAAGTGTGTTTGGTGGTGGTAAAAAGAGAGAGAGAGAGAACAGAGTCTGAAGTTGAACAGTAAGGAGGGAGGGTGTAGGGGGGGGGGGTGTCACACTGTCAAGTCAATCCGACTCAGCGAAGTTTAGTTTAGCAATCTAATTTTTTTTTCCCTAGTGTATTTGAAATTTCTGTAATTTAACTGTAAGGATTTGCTTTCTCCCCCCTCTCCACCTCTCCCCTTCTTACTGGCAAACACAGCAAGGCTTTGAACACTTAGTGATTACTTACAAGTAAAACTGCTACAATACAACTACAGTAGCATTGCATTTGCCAAGACATTACATTGTTGTGACAGTAACATTTATATTTTTTGGTGTTGATTGTATGTTATGCTCCACAGTTATGTATATTGCTGTAACAGCACAAACATACTAATAAACACTAAAACAGAGTAGCTGATAAAAAGGTAGAGTTAAAAAAAAAGTTAAATCTTTCTTTAATTCTATCTTTTGTTTAAAAAAGAGCATATAATAATGTATATTTGTTTTTTTACATTCACAATGATTAAATCAACAAGTTCATTCAAAATCATAATGATGAAATACTTGACATGTTATTGGCATGCTTAAATCACACCCTGTCGACAAAATAATGTGTTGCAGAGGATATACCTTTTGTTTACAAAGAACATGCAATACGTTTTTGCTTACAAAGAACAACAGATACTAAAATTAAATTATAAGGTATGGACAGAGAGCAGTAACCACACACACACACACACACACACACACACACACACACACACACACACACACACACACACCCCCCACATGATATCACACAATGATGAAGAAACAGACAGGGAAATTTACATAAAAGCATGCACTCATAGTTAAGATAAGTGGTCCTATGCCATGCTTTTAATTTTTTTTTCCCCCAGTAATTTCACACACACACGCACTCACACACTCACACACACACACACACACACACACACATACCACATACTGCACAATGATGAAGAAACAGACATGGAAATTTACATGAAAGCATGCACTCATAGTTCAATTAAGTGGTCCAATGCCATGCTTTAATGTGTTTTTTTTTCAGTACTCACACACACACACACACACACACACACACACACACACACACACACACACACACACACCACATGATATCGCACAATGATGAAACAGACAGGGAAATATACATAAAAGCATGCACTCATATTTCAGTTAAGTGATCCTGTGCCATGCTTTAATGTTTTTTTTCTTTCCTTTCCTTTTTTTTTTCTTTAACTGAGAAAATGCATCCACATTTTTTATATAACTTTTAACCTTTGCCAGAGCTTGTGGGTGAAAAATAACCCAGACTGTCATTTAAATCTTCGTAACTCCCTCAGTTTTCGTAATATGTAACTAAGTTTTATGACTTTGTTCATTGTGTATTTGTGCTTTGCCCCCATTAAATATATTGTGGTTTTTTTGGTAAATAAAGGAGAAAATAATAAAAGCTTATAATCCTCGTCAGATACTGTGAATGGCATGTCACCCATACCAATTAAAGAAGCATTCTCACATGCCAGAGCTTGTGGGTGGCTGGTCACCCATAACCTTCATATAGGCCACAGCTTTTACCCGACATGCCAGGGGCTCATGGGTGGCTGGTCACCCAAAACCTTTATATAGGCCACAGTCTTTACCACACATGACAGTGTTCACTATTGGCTGTGTTGTCAGTAGAGGACCACCAGACCAGGATAAAGTGGATGAGGTGTAAGCTGTGCCTCCACTTCAACTTTTCCTGAGGCAGAGCAGTTGGGCTTGGGGACTGATGAAGTGATGGTGATCGAGGAAGAGATGGAGACATAAGAAGTTATCACCCATTTCTGAGGATGCAATCATGCTGCATTTATGATGAAATCAGTGAACATGCCACCAATTGCCTTCTGGAAGACTTATCTTTACCAAAATTGGCCAGAATGTAGTTTTCTATGATGATGATGATTTGGCAGTGTGTCACAGATCCACTCTCCTGAGAAAGTAGACAATTTTCTGAGGAAATTTTGCTCTTGCAAACAGCACGCTTGTGTGGCCAGTCAAGACAGAAACAGATTTAGTGCAGAGCATATTTCTGTTTGCCAGTGACTTCAACATAGTCTCCAAAACAACCACTGGCCATGCCTTGTCTGTTCCAATTAACAATGAACTCTGCCTGAAGTATGCTGCATACAAAAAGAACTATACGTAGTCAACCCTATCTGCCCGTCAGCAAGAGTGCACTTCCCACCCTTATCGTAAGTGACCTTTTGTTTGGTGGCTGCCAGCACTTATCAGGAACAGCAAAAATAACATGATTTTATAAATAACAATACAGACAACATCATACCAAATTTTTGTTGAAATCTGTCAGTAGTTTTGAAAAACTGTCGGTTTTAATTCGGACATCATCATCATTCCACCCCTGTTGGCCACTATTCTAGTACAGGAAATAAAATGTTAGGTACAAAATAACAAAAATGTACACATCGATTTACTGGATATACTGTATAGAGACTGTATACAAAATTTGGAAACAGTTCATGAAGTAGTTTAGAAGTTATAGCAATTTTGAGTGTGGCGGGCGATTCTACCCCCATTTTTCCGCCGTCTAAACTGCAATATTTCCTTTTTTGTTTTTAGCACAGTTTTCACAAAAGTTTTATAGCAGATACCTCAGAAAAAAATGACTTTGCTTAGTACAACTTAAAGAGTTTGTCCAAACCACTGGAAGCTCTGAAATGGCCATTCTTACTGTGTTGCAGTGCTTCAAAGTAGCCACATCATGCAAATTCGCAAAGCACTGAATTGCGATTTATTACAAGTTTAACACTTTATCACACAAAAGCCATGTAAACTGAACCCAAGGAACTTACTTGTTTAAAGAGTGTAAGTTGTATAGATTGGGAACACCATTTATAACCAGATGTATCAATCATGTTATGATACTATTGGCTTTCAAACTTGGAAGATATCTCATTTTGTCAGGTGCATAAAAACGTCGTAACTTTAAACTGCAATATCTCGAAAACAACTGAAGATAGAGACTCCATTCTGTTGTGTTTTGTATGTTTTTTCCATTTACTTTGCAATGACACAGATCTTAAGTATGAAAAACAATATGCTAATTTTGGCTGCTGGTACCTACTTACACCCAACTACAAATACTATTACTACAAAAACTAACAAATCCTGCGAGTACCACATTCACTTATTTTCAAGTGTTACTACAAAAACTAAATCCTATAATGTTCAATTATACAACAAATACATGTAATAGAGAACATACACATACACTACATTTGAAAAGGACCGATGGCTATGAGTTAGGTTGTAACCCCCTCCCCCCCACCCCACCCCAAAGCATTGACTAATTATGAGAAAATAGATGGGTCTTAAGTTTAGACTTGAAAGAAGAGATAGAATCCGAATGTCTGAGAGAGTCTGGCAGTCTGTTCCACGTCCTTGGAGCTTGAAAAGAGAAAGATCTTTCACCAGTAGTAGTCCTGAAGTGAGTCAATTATAGAAGGCGGTCGTCAGCACAGGAGCGTAGTTGTCGAGAGGGAGTGCAAATTTTAATAATACAAACACTGGCTCAAAGGTAGAAAAAAAACATCTAGGAAAACATATTCAAAAGTAGAACTAAACATGTCTTACCTGCAGCAGACGGAGTTGTCGCTCATTGTCAACTTCTCAATGGCTTCCCAGAACCATATAATGACTGGATGTTGATCATGATATCCTGAAAAACAATAACTGATTAGTCTCTTAAAACCATAATACAGAGTTTTTAACCATAATTTCCGTTATGATTTATATATATGCCATGTCAAAACGAGTGCACATACAGCCATTTTGTTGGTTGTATTTGACAAAAAATGTCCCAGTTTATGAGTGACGTCAGGACCATCACCACACTTCTTTTCTACTGCATACTTCTTTTTCCATCCCTCATTTTATGCCTCAAAAAGACACCCTTTAGACCATGGCAATATACTGGGGAAGAACAAATAGAAATTAGATTCTGATATAGTAAATATGTCTAACCAAACATGAAGGATGGCAAAAACTCCTCATTTTGGAGTCAATACTGAGTGCAGAGTCTAAAGAACAGGAGCATGGCATTTGGCTTAATGGTCCAAAGGGATTGTGTTTCCAATAGAAATGTTGCCTTAGTCATGATCAAGCATGATGAAGGACATATTCCTGGTACCACTGGCCCTAGTCATCTGGAAATCCATAACATTTGATAAAATAATTTTCAGAGCACCAGAAAGTTGCCTCCAGGAAATGTTAAAGGGTTGTCCAGAGATGGCAGCATCACAATCTCTGCATCTTAAAGGTTTTGAACAAAGTCCTAGAGAACTTGTTTTCAAGCCCTAAAGATGGTTTGAGAGATCCATTTGGAAATGGTACTGGCCGCTATGTTTTAATCACTGGGGTTGATGGAGGTGATGAGCTAACTCGGAGAGAAGCCTTGATCCTTAGAATAGATGTTTCCCAGCAATACCACTTGAACCTAGCGGGCAAAGCCTCCTGTGGACGTCATCTTCACTGCATAGGATCTGCTGAAGAGACTGAATAATGAGTGAGGCCAATGGGAAATCAGGACCTGTTTTCCTTTCCTGCAGGAATTCCTGGAGAAAACAGGGCTCAAAAACATCACAATGAAATGAGAAGGTTACTGATGCCATGGATTTTGCTGAGGCATCCAACGGAGGGAAGGGAGAGAATAAAGTGGTCTTGAAGATAAGTCTGTCAAAGAATATGGAAGAGAAAGGGGTTCCTATGGAGGGCTGCATATGATTTTAAACTACAAGGAGGCCCCACAGACAGAGACTCTGCACAGGATTCAGTCATCACAGATATACATGGATGGAGACTTCCCCCAGGTGAAATGCTCATGGATGGAAGGTTCCTGGCAGAAAGGTGTCAAAACTCAAAAAAGTGAGCAAAGATGTTGGCGAGTTGGATGCAAGGTAATTGTCTACATCAGAATGGATTCAAACATGTGTGGGCAAATACATGGTTTCAAAACTGTTTGCAAAGCTGACCCATGTCATCAGCTGGATTCAGGAACAGCTTGATCATCTTTGGCATTCGAATCTTCTTGATCAATCAAATGTGGGGGACAGTGAGAAGCAAATGGGTCAATCAGCAGTCTCTCCTGACCAACACCCTTCAGCTTTTTGCCCTCTGGGCGTTCAGCAGCTGTCTTTCAATTATCATTGTGCTTCCTGACTTTGGTCAATTTCAGGTGGACATGGGCAGCACAAGAGTGGGAGCTGATCTAAGAAAATCTGATAAAGCTTGCTTTCACAATCCCCTGTAACGTCTTTGGGTGAACAAGACACTATGACTTTAAAGACATCTGTGAGTAGTCGGAGAAAGACACAAAAGACTGACAATCTGCATGAAACTGTGGAATGCCCACAAACAAAGCATGTATCAATCAGCTGTGGTTGCACTTTGGTTGACATTATACAGTATCTGATACCCAAATTTTCCCTTATCTATGTTAATCTGATGAGTTTGAAACAAAAGTCTGAAAATGATCAATGACCAACAGAAATCTTTGCTTTTCCCACCAGATGTAACAACACTGAATGTGACAATACCATAAGTGGTGCTGCTACTAAGAGATAAAAAAAAAAAAAAAAAGCAAAACGCAATGCAGCACGTTTGACAGTGCAGCATTATCCCCTCCTTCCCTTCCTCAATGCAAGCATGTCAATGTTGTAATTATGACCAAAACAAAATATACGTGTGTGTTGCATTGGCTTCTCTCTTTCCTTTTGTAACATTCATGTTTTTTTTTCTCCTTCAGCAAGTACTTCTACTTGTACACACTTAACATATCACTCCTTTTCATTTCAACTCAGCCACGTACCTATTTTAGTGAGTGAGAGAGAGAGAGAGAGAGAGAGAGAGTGTGTGTGTGTGTGTGTGTGTGTGTGTGTGTGTGTGTGTGTGTGTGTGTGTGTGTGTGTGATTCTTTGTTTGTTTGTTCTTCAGGCGTTGCCTGGTGTGGTAGGCTGACTGACCAGATCTGTAGTCAGTGTTGGGATCTCCAGTCTGCAATGTCAATTTCTACAGTGCCTGCTATCACCAGCTCCAGTTCCCTTGCATCAAATATGGATACCAGACGGCTATCCAACACCTGCAACACAGTATCACAGATATTTGGGGAGGGGAGGAGTTAATGAAACAACTGAACTGCCATTATGGACCCAAGAGAGAGAAGAGAGTGTGTGTGTGTGTGTGTGTGTGTGTGTGTGTGTGTGTGTGTGTGTGTGTGTGTGTGTGTGTGTGTGTGAGAGAGAGAGAGAGAGAGAGAGAGAGAGAGACAAAGAAAGGCAAGCACCACTAGAAACCTTTGTCCTATTATGCTCCAAAGTGTACCTTATCACATTTCTGATTTCTGGTAACAATTTCATACATAAAGTGCCTTACCACGTTTGCACTGTGGACATCATATTCAAAGTAACAGACAGTGGAAGGGGTGGGTGAGGAAGAGGCCCAAACAAAAACACACACACACACACACACACACACACACACACACACACACACACATGCACACACACACACAGTCCAGGGTTCCTACAGACTCCCAAGAACAAAATTCAAGGAGTTTTCAAATAAGTTTTTTTTTTTTTTTTCAAGGCTACAATACTTGCGTAAAAATTGAAAAATGAAATGGCAGTTTGGTTTTTCTGCATTCTGGTTGATGAAAAATGGGGAGTTTTTATTATACTCCCTGTTTGGCTAGTATACTTACCATGTCAGACCATAGCATTCAACGGCAGTCAGTCAGCTCTGTCAGGCCAAATTTTTGTGGCAAATGCAGTAATAAGACAGTCACGTGACGCGCACCCCACTCCCGCCAACGGAAGAAGCCGATGTTCGCTTCCCATACCTCATTCACCGAGGCCTGCGCACAAGGTAACCCAAAGAACCTTGGCGCTAGAGGGGAAGGTAGGCGGGCATTAGAGTCTGACATGGTAAGTATACTAGCCAAACAGGGAGTATAATAAAAACTCCCCATTTTGGCGTCATATACTGTACCATGTCAGACCATAGCAGAATTTAAAGGAATAGGAGGAGGGCAGAGCACCCTAGTGGTTCTTGGGGTTAACCGATATGGCTGCATTGGCCGCCACAAAGGAGATCCCTTTAAAACCGTCAGCCCTGGTCATGCGGATATCCCTTAAATAGAAGTTTATGAAAGGGTTTTCCAAACGCCAGTAGGCTGCCTCCAGGAGGTGGCGCAAGGAGACAGAGTGCTGGAACGCTGTGGAAGTGACCAGTGCTCTGACCTCATGGGCCGGGGAGAAAGGACCGGGAGGTCGTTGTATGCCTGGGCATAGGCAGATTTTTTACCGTACTGGATAGCCACCTAGAGATAGTGCCAGCCCTGATTCCTTGCTAAGAACTCTGGAAGGAACTTAAGCAAGACAGGGCCATCCCTGTGGAAGGCAATGTCTCATGGGTCCCCGCTGAGGGCATGGATGTCACTTCGTCTTCTGGCCGAGGCCAGGGAGAGGAGAAAGGTGGTCTTGAAGGAGAGGAGGTCCAGGGGTGGCTATGGGCTCGAAAGGGATTTTCTGAGGGCGTCTAGCACAAAAAAGTCCCACAGAGGAATGCGCCTATGGGGCTGAGCTTCCCATAGGTCACCCCCCTTGATACCTCTCTGAGAAGGAGGTCATTTTCGAAAGACGGGAAAGACCGGCTGCCGAGCTGGCAGATGGTGGTGCAGATAGCAGACCTGTAGCCCTGAATGGAGCTAGCAGGAAGCTTAAGAGAGGAAGAAAGGTGGGATAGGAAATTGCCTATCTGGACGTTGGAGGGGTGGAGGTGGGGGACTGAGTTATCAGAGCACCAGGCGACCATCTCTCCCATCGGTAGTTGTAGAGGGACTCGGTGCTGGCCCTATGTGAGGCAGACGCCAAGTCATGTAGTCCTTGCGAGGCCTCTGCCCCTGCAAGGGTATCTAGGATGGACCGGGATCTGTCGGAGAGGGAGGTAGGGGCAGGTGCTCGCACTTGGGCTGGCATAGAAGCCAAGCGTGTAGGCGAAGCATCTGGGGGTTGGAGTGAGGGAGGCCTGAGCGGGGCTGCCTCAGCATGTCCCACCGAGGGTTTAGCTGGAGGGGGAGAGACTTGAAGTCTGGAAACCAGGACTGGGTTGGCCACCAAGGGGTTATGAGGATGAGCCTGAGTCTTTCCAGCCTTGCCTTCCTGATCACCTTGTGGAGTATGGGGAAGGGGGGAAAGGTGTATGCTATGAGGCCCGCCTAGGGAAGGAACAGCGCATCGACCGCATACGCTCAGGGATTGGGGACGGGAGAGACATACATCGGAAGACATGGTTGAACCCGGTTGCAAAGAGGTCAACCATGGGTTTGAACCAGTGTTCCCACACTGCAGTTAGTGTCAGCTTGTTCAGGGTCCACTCTGTGTGCAGAAGGGACCCTGACCAGCTGAGAGAGTCTGCCAGGATATTGCATGTCCCCGCTATGTGTCTCATGCGGAGGGTGGTTCCCCGTGCGTGACACCAGCGAAGGAGGGCCTCAGTCCGCAGTGAGAGGCCAATGGAGTGAGCCCCCCCCCCCCCCCCCCCCCCCCCCCCCCCCCTTTGTTGACATAGCAAGCTATCGACATATTGTCCCGTGAGGAGGAAAACCAGTCGGTGAGAGACTAGATGTTGGAAGTGGAGGAGGGCCAGCCTGACCGCTTCCAATTCTAAGACATTGACGTGGAGACGTGCCACCTGCACGTCCCACACCTCTGAGGCATGACTGTCCTCTAAGTGGCCTCCCTCAGTCCAAGTTGGAGGCGTCCATGTAGAGTTCCAGTAGCTGAGTTGGGAGAGAGAGGGGAACCCCAGTGGTCAGAGTGGACGGATTGAGCCACTCCTCCGTGGCACAAGTGAACCAGTGGCTGAGGGGAATGGTCTGGTCCCAGCGGTCGGAGGTCTGTAACCAACGTCAACGGAACTCCCTCTGCAGCTGGCACTTGGGGACCCGACCCAGGGGAATGAGGGACAGAGGGACTCCATCATCCCTAGGAGAGAGGACAGAGTTCTGGCCAAGCTTTGGGATGCCCCTCAGAGGCGGGAGATGAGGTCCACTACCCAGGGCGGACCTCTCCGGGGTAGGGGAGACCTGCATGGAGATGGTGTCGAAACTCGTACCCAGGAAGGAGAACCTCTGACTGGGAGTGAGTTCGCACTTGTTGGGTTGGTGATAACCCCAGTGTGGAACAGAAACTGAGGAGGCGGTTGATGTGGGCTCGGCACTGAGCCTGGGAGGGGGCTAGGACGAGCCAGTCTACCAGGTAGACAAGTTGAACGTCCTCCTGTCTGGCCAGGGAGGCCATCTCCTTGACAACCTTCGTGAAGAGGAAGGGTGTGAGGGAGAGGTCAAAGGAGAACGCTTTGGACTGGAACACTCAACCTAGCCTGATGAACTGGAGGAAACGTCTGTGGGCCGGGTGAATGAGGATCTGAAAGTACGCGTCCTTCAGATCTATGGAGGTAGCCCAATCGAGCTGAAGGACGGAGTCCCTGATCTGGGTGGGCGTGTCCATCTTGAATTTGGTGGGTCTGAGGAACTTGAGGGGGAGAGAGGTCAAGGATGGGCCTCCATCCTCCAGAGGGTTTTGGGATCATGAAGAGGTGGGAGTAAAACATGGGGTTGGGCTGGGAAATCTCTGTGATGGCCCCTTTTTGGAGGAGTTCTAGGACTTCCAGGCCTGGGGAGGGGGGGGGGGGGGGGGGGGGGGGTCGCTGGGGGAGGGAGGAGGAGAACGCATGAGGGGAGGGCGTTCGTGGGCCCAAGGTAGGCGAAACCCTTCCTGTAAAACCGCCATTATCCAGGGGCTGAGGCCCATACATCTCCACTGGTGGGCATGCCGGGAGAGGATGCCCACCCGGGGGGGCCGATGGTCCAGGTGGGGGTGGAGGGGATAGGGGAGGGGTTTTTGGTGGAAGGGTTGTGCCTGATCCAAATCCCCTCTGGGTGACTCCCCTAGTCACCGCTGTGGGTGCGCTTGTTGGCCAAAGCGAAAATTCTGTTGGGGATGTTTTTTGGTTTTGGCCTAGCAGAATTTGGGGGGCGCTTGACAGGGCCTGTGGTGTGAGATGGTGCCTGCCTGGGATAAGGTCTGGGCCTGGCGGAGGCAGGGTAGGAACGCACAGGGGGCCTAGCAGGGCATGGCTGCGGAGGCCTAGGCACAAGGGACACTGCCTGCTTGCGTCCCTCAACAGATTGTGATATGGTAGTGGTGGAATAGTCGCCTAAGAGCGACTGGTCCTGGCCCGGGATGCACCACAGGGACGCCTTCAGCACCGAGGAGAGAGTGGATCATGCTAGCACGGCATCTCTCGCTACCAACAGGCAATTAAAGTGGCTCATGGCTGCGCTGTCCGCCGCAGCCGAAAGGTGATGTGAGATCCTGTTAACCAGGTGTCGCATGAAAGGATCGCTGAATATGTGAGAGTCCGTCTCTTTGGTGTGTCTTGGAACCTGAGTCCGCAGACACTGGGCGCCATCATCCGCCGGCCAGAATACCTCCGTCCGCTGCAGGAACATGCCAAGATAGGCGTGCCCAGCAGTGGTGTGTAGGATGCCCATCCAGTCCCAGGCGACAATCTGCTTGGGAAATGGAAAACTCCCTGGTTGCAGGATTGTCTGCGAGTAATGAGGCGATTGGGTGCCTTCTGCGGGCCCCAAGGAGGGTGCCGATGGTGGCCGCATTAGGCGCTGGGGAAAGGTCTTGCCCTGGCGGGGGGACGGCTTGCACACCCCTGGCGTGAGTTGCCGGACCCCTCCCAAAGTAATGTGATGGACTGAGGCGCGACGATCCTGGGTTTAGATCGCTGGGCTGGGGGGGGCCCCCGACGATCTCGGGGAAGGCCAGGAGATCGTTAGAGGGTGGAACATCCCTCGTCACAAAGTCCGGTCGAAACCGTTCAATGGTGCGCACGTCTTATAAGGAGGAGAAAGTTCATCCTCCTTGTCGTCCTCAGTCTGTGGGGGGGTCGTCTTCCTGGGGAGGCTGAGAGGGACCTTCCTCAGGAGGCAACTGCGCGGGTGCGTGAGGGTCCCGCCCTCGTTAGGTAGTGGGAAGGGGGGAGTGAGGGCGGGTCCCTTGTGGCTCTCTGCTCAGCGGCCAGACTAGGGTGGGGGAGCCCAGCCTGCCAATCGGACAGCGCCCGAAGTGGGAGACCAAGGTCGACCCAGGTGGATGAGGCTGGGTGCCACATGTGACCATAGAGCTGTTCAGATTAAGTGTGGGAGTTAAGCCACTGGTCTCTCTCGGGGGCATAGAGCCACTGGTCCCTGGGGAGGTAGGTGGGCTGTGGCGGCCCTGGGGTCTGTGCAGGGTCTCCCTGGGGACCGGGGGGGGGGGGGGGGGGGGGGGGGGGGGGGGGTCGAGAGACCATGGTCTGTCGTACCCCCTGGGAGCGTGCCGAGCTCCAGGCACATCCTTGGTGTGGGCCTCCGAGGCGGCGGATGGAGGTGGTGAGGAGGGGGGGCACGGTAGCCAAGCCCCCTACCCGCCTATGCGCGGGTTGGATTGGCTGCGGCCCCATGTTCCCTCCCAAGAGGGATAGGCCAGGTTACCCATGGCCCTGCTGGCAGATCCTCCCCCCGGAGGAACGGGACCGCGGACGCTGCCCAAGTGGGGAGCCGAGTAGGTCGACTCCCCAACGTCCTGTACCCCTAGGGGAACCTGCAATGGTCAATCAGGGTTGGTCAACCGTCCTTGTGTATGGACACGGCCGGCGTCAAAACCAGGTGTGGCCATATGCCCAGAACTATAGCCATGCCCGTGGTCCTGCCATGACGTGACCGCATCCGGAGGTAGTAGGACGCTCCTCGTGCAGGGGTGTTGGCTGCACCTGTGCACAGTGGGGGTTGAGCGTCATGAGATCGTGAGCCCAGTTGGGGGGGAGAACTACTGACCCGCGGCTCATAGAGGCGAGACGGGTGGTGATTCCTGCCCAAACCCGTCACCCGTGCCTGTCCGCCTGTCGGCAAAGGTCCCCGGGGGCCGAGGGTTGCGTGACGCGGCATGATAAATAGAGGTCTCGCTTTGCGCAGGATAGGTAGAAGGCAAGCTGGCCAAAGGAGACGTAGAATTTCGATGATTTAGCTTGACTTGGCCCGTTAAGGGGAGCCTTGCCCTTTGATTTTCTGGGCAGGTCAAAAGAGAGACTTTTGTTAATGGCAGCCGCTTGCCTTGTATCTTTCGAACGCAGCGGTCGTGTGCCCGGCGGTCGGGTAGAGGAGGAAAGATCCAGCGTCCCCTCCGCAGAAAGGTTGTCTCCATCTACCTCGGCCCGTCCGTTCTTCCGTGGTAAGAACGGTTTGCTCAGGATCGGAATCGACCCGCGGGTTCTCGGGAATGTGAGCGACTTCTGAAAGGTAGAGTGGCTCGACCCGATGGAGTCCTTCACCATGTTGGGCAATGGTCCAAGCAAATCCGGAGAACACGATCGCAAAGGGGAGACACGACGGTCGATCGAGCAAAGGATAATTAACCTCGATCGGCCGTGTGTAGAGAGAAAAATATACACAGCAGAGAGATATAAATACACCAGCATGAGGGGTAGGTGAGCGATAAATCGCGCGTGTGATGTGTCAGGGGATCGAGAAACTCGATCACCGATAAATAGCATCGTCACCGAAAAGTGCTGCATAACGCTGCGTGAACGAAGTACAGATCCGAGTGGAAAACAAAGTAGATCGCAAAGGTAAATCGCGATCGCTATACGCGCGATGAAGAACGATAAATGAAGACACAAGCGAAAGCAAGTGTGTAGAAACACGAGAAATGTCGCTAAACCACGTGTAGCTCGTGGACTTATTACGATGAGGCAAAGGGGTGAAAGCCCGACCGGCGCAAGGAAAGATGGCGGCTGAGACCGGCAACGCGATCGTCACACAAGTAGTGGCATGAAGGGCAAATAAAGAGCAGGAGGGCCTTAAGGAGAAGGCGAGCAGGGTCTACAAAGGCCCAGAACTCGAGGTGCGACGAGGTACAACGCCAAACAAAACAAACTGGCGTGTAAAAAACGCAGATAAACGACGAACCAGGTTACGCAGATAAACCACGAACCGGGCCAACAACGACCGCGAAAATGAATTAATTGCTAGAAATGCTAGCCCACTGATAGCCTCACACAGCAAGTGTACTAAGGGTTTAGCGCAAAGCCACAAGTGAATGAGTCAAGAATGCGAAAACACACGCAAACTTAACACAAAGGCAAAGTATAGGCAAGACAGAGTACAAGACTTACCTTGCTTGGGCGACAGGTCGAGTTGAATGCGGTACGGGAAGTGA
Organism: Conus betulinus; assembly: GCA_016801955.1. Lineage (NCBI taxonomy): Eukaryota > Metazoa > Mollusca > Gastropoda > Neogastropoda > Conidae > Conus > Conus betulinus. The sequence continues at coordinate 489,863 of JADBJO010000122.1, forward strand.
ACATCGGCTTCTTCCGCTGGCGGAAGTAGGGTGGGCGTCACGTGACTGTCGTTATGACTGCATTTGCCACAAAAATTCGGCCTGACAGAGCTAACTCACTGCCGGTGAATGCTATGGTCTGACATGGTACAGTATATGACGCCCAAAAAATTATTATTTAAAAACAATTTTTTTTTTTTCAAAGGAAATAGCAACAAATTTGCTTTTCAAAATTTTTTTTTCATCAACCTAAATGCAGAAAAATCAAACTGCCATTTCTTTTTTCAATTTTCATCAGAGCGAGTGTGCCAATACACTACACAATGGAACATTAATAAACTCTGACTCTTTGTATCAAACGCCAAAACACTAAAATCAGCAAAATGTGTCCATTTTTTTGTACATACAGACTATGCATGGTGTGTAAGAGAGACTGGTTGGAGGAAAAAAAAGGAAAAAAAAGCTAGTAAAAAAGGGGAAAAAATTTTTTACACTGTCGCGATCTGCTATTTAACCCTCTTCAGCATGCATTTACCCGAGCTTAGTTACGCCGAAAACCATCGACAAGATAGGTAACTCCACAATTTGAACATGGTTTCCCCAATTTAAAAATTAATTTAAAAGACAGGAAAGGAAAATGAAATGAAAATATTTTTTAAAATTCCTACGGATACGTATGTTGCTATATCATAAGTTTGAAGAATGTCACATGAGCTTTACTTGAAAAAAAAAAAAAATCTTCTTCTTCAGAACTTTCTTCTGAATCGTTGTTCATCATATCTCCAATCTCATCCCAGTCGAAATCTAGGTCACTCTAAGCTTCATCACCCAGCACTTTCACTAAGTCTTATGTCGTAAATCCTACAAATCACAGTATCTTCATCACTAAATCTCATTATAGATGGCAGAAATCAAGGATAGCCAAGACGAAAAACAGCATTTCGACCACAAAACTTAAAAAATTCATAACTTGAGACCATGGCACGTATCGGCTCGCGTTTTTTTGCAAACGGAAGTAAATGGCTACAGGAAGAAGGAAGTCACGTTCTCGAGTTACCGGGCGCTGGCAGGCGCTCAGCCTTTTGGCTGTGTGATTTCCGGTTGGGCGCTAGTGGCGCCTGCTTGTCAAGAGTTAACCATGGGAAATAATTTGTAACTTCAAAATTAATTAAGTTTCAAATTATCTCCCTTGATTATAGCGGCGAGCAATCCAGGATCACGATGTTTGTAAAAATTTGTTTAAAAAAATTTTTTCATTTACCGCAATGTAGAAAAATCACACTGCCATTTCTTTTTGCCACATTAAAGAGATTTTTCGAGCCAATGGCTTGATTTTCAAAGGTTTTCAAAGAAGTTTGGTCAACAGAACCACATTCTATTGATTTTCAAAGGTTAAGGTTTCCCTGTCAGAATTCAAGGAGTTTAAAGGAGCCTACGAACCCTGCACACACACACACAAAAAAACACACACACACACACACAAACACACACACACACACACACTCACAAAGATCCTGCGTCACTGATTACTTCACATACAAAGGAAAGGATGAAGACTTTTACAAATACGCACACATACTCAAGTCACATTACCACAAAGATGAGAAAGAGAACAGAAAAAAAAAAAGAAAAGAAGGTAAGAACAAACAAACAGAAAAAGAAAGAAAAATAACTCGGCACACACAAAAGCATTTTCAACGGCTGAGAAAGATGGGGAAAAGAAATTAATATTGCATGGGAGCATGTGTGGTCTGAAAGACCTGTCTGAAAACAAGACCAGGGGCACACGTCCAAATTTTAAATGTTTCAATTAAAACATGAAATATCTCACAGAACATTTTCTTCAGGCAGTGGTCTCTGCCCATGGCTATCTCAGCTTACCTGAATTCAAGTTCAGGCATATTCACATTCACCCATGACATCATCATGTCAAACTGTGAAATGAGCTGTGTCCCCAAGAAGTTAGAAAAGGGACCCAAAAAGAGTTCAGAAACAATGTCCCTAACAGCTGAAAAAAGTAGAAACTCTAAAACATTACCAATGCAGCACAAGTGCTTAACAAATCAGTATATAAACTGAAAACCAGGGGGTGGAGTGGGCCTAGTTAAGAGAGACTGAAAATAACGAGCTAAAGAAAATAGTACACCTGAGTTTCAAAGTCCGGTTAAAATTTCTGTCAGCATACAGATGGGAGATTATATGAGCAGGCTAAGGATTCAAACAGAAAACTAAGGCCCCCATGACTGGACTGGCAAAATGTGTGACCTGTTGTGCAGGAGCAGTTATGCCCAAACACCCACCTCATGGAAGCCTTTGATGAGACTGTCAGTCTGCTCCGTGACCCCTCTCTCCAGACGCCATTTCACCATGCGCTCCAGATACTCCTTCTTGTTGCGCTCCGTCACTGGAATGTTTTTCCCATTAGGTTTCAGCTCTCTCTCTGTTACCTGTCACACATGAGGACTGCACGGTTAAGACCTGGACCATTCCACCCTGCTCTTTGTCACTCTGGTTTAGGTTACACTCTCATCCTCCACTAATCAGGTCATGAATCTACTAAGCATGAATCTACTACTTTCTGTTTGTCACTCTGGTTTAGGTTACACTCTCATCCTCCACTAATCGGGTCATGAATCTATCAAGCATGAATCTACTTCTTTCTGTTTGGACATATATATTTTTTTCTATTTCTTTTTCTTTTCCAAATTTGTTTTCAGTTGCCTTATCTTCCATGTTTTCCAATGGCATTACTCCCACACCCACACTCCTCTCACTAGTTCCCTTCATACAGCACGCTCAGGTCCATCTCAATCTCAACACCAACAGCCCACAGAGAACAATCAATATCAGGCTGCAATAAGGAAACCTATCAGAGAAGACGCGCTGCACTGTAGCTAAAGTTATTTGATGGTGTTTAGTGGTTCCTGTTCTAATCCGATATACACAGGATACCGCCTATCAAGCCTACAGCTAACAACATTAGCACTTTAATCTCACAACCAGTGTGAGCAAGCATCCTCTTCCACAGGGCTCTACCACACCATTCAACAAAAATTCTCACATGCTTACCAACTTCAAAGACTTTGACATGAACTCACTGAGAGCAGGAACATGGAAAGGACAACTGAAATAAGGTCACCTCAAAAGTGTAGATGAAATGCTATCAATTTTACACTCTTCTCATGATGATCATGACAATGTTGATGAAGATGATGCTACAGACTTTCATGCTGGTCTGAGATTAAATGATAGGGCTTCACGTTTTTCTTTTCTTTTCATATCATTTCTTGGAGACAATACACCTGAAAAATACCAATATCTGCAGTTTTGTTAAATAATTGAGCAACCCTTTTAGGGATATATCCATCATGAGTATAAATCTCCGAAATATCCTACAAATATCTGTCCCTCATGGAACTACAACTCGGACCTACCAGCCCACAACCCTGATTACCATGCCATGGCATTACGTGTTCCCCACATTCCCTTTCTGTCTAACCTTACTTACTTCCATCTGAAAAAAAAAAATGACACAAAACTGTTTCCTTTCATTTTATGTTTTAGTATCCGTGCGGATGAAGTTGGTTGAAAACGACAGAGAAAGAACCAATGGCTGGTGAGCATTACAACCAGTCCTTGGCTGAAAACAACAGAGAAAGAACCAACGACTGGGGAGCATTACTACCAGTCCTTTCTCTTCATGAACAGTTCGGCATCAACTAAAGCTACCTGTCCTGAACCAAACTGTGGATATGTTCTGTCTGAACCAAAGTGTAGAAATGTTTTCGATGTCAAATGTATACTAAGAAAAGATTGTGCTCTTAATCCACTTTGTGTGTAATATCCATGACTTTTCTTTTAATGTTCGTCATCAACTTTTTCTTGATCTGAGTTTCTTTTTTTATTTCTGTTTCTTTATCTCTCTATTACTATGTTTCCTTTCATTTTATGTTTTAGTATCCATGTTGATGAAGTTGGCTGAAAACGACAGAGAAAGACCAATGGCTGGTGAGCATTACAACCAGTCCTTGGCTGAAAACAACAGAGAAAGAACCAATGGCTGGGGAACATTACTACCAGTCCTTTCTCTTCATGAACAGTTCGGCATCAACTAAAGCTACCTGTCTGAACCAAACTGTGGCTATGTTCTGTCTGAACCAAAGTGTAGATATGTTTTCGATGTCAAATTTATACTAAGAAAAGATTGTGCTCTCAATCCACTTTGTGTGTAATATCGATGACTTTTCTTTTAATGTTCGTCATCAACTTTTTCTTGATCCGAGTTTCTTTTTTTTATTTCTGTTTCATTATCTCTCTATTACTATGTCAGTCATCTACTTATTCACTCTTCCTTGACACAAAAATTCTCACATCATACGAATGTGGCATGAGAGAGAAACTTGAAAAGTTTCTGAGAGTACGAAATCAAATTTATGAAATATACTACTGGCAAAAAGTTAAGGGCCATTGCCAATGCTGTCTCCCAGACCAAAACACTACAGCCAATGTTAAGAAGAACGGACGCAAAATCTTCCAAATTTATTCAAGAACAAATTCATTGGACCATTGCACGAAATCAACAAATCAAACGCGGACAGCGAGCTGTAATGTCCAATCACCCTTCCTCAGGATTGTCACATAAGCCACAACTGAAAACTGCACCATTCAGTACCGAGTGTATCCACCATTTGCCGCCAGGCAAGCGACACAATGTCGACGCATGGAGAGTCCACCAGGGTCCGAAGAGTGTCCCGCGGTATGGCCTGCCACTCCTGCTGCAGAAAGAGAGTGAGCTGGGCCACGTCAACAGGCGAGGGTGGTTGTGGGCTACCCGCCGTCAAGGACATCCCAGAGGTGCTCAACTGGAGCCAGACGGGTGAGCGAGATGGCCACTGCATCCGGATGATCCCCTCTTGCTGCAGATGATCGTCCACGACACGGGCTCGGTGTGGACGGGCGTTGTCGTCTTGGAAAACAGCAGCGTTACCCATGGCCTGAAGGGCGGGCTGGATCAGGGGCCTCACAATCTCGTCACGGTACCCGCACCCCTGTCAGCATGCCTTGAATGACGTACAGGGGAGTTCTGTCTTGACGACTGAAGCCATCCCAGACCATCACAGAACCCCCTCCATAGCGATCACCTCACGAACTGTGGTGTCAGCAAAACGTTCTCCTGGCCTTCGCCACACTCGGGTCCTGCCGTCATTGAATGCCAAGGTGAATCGGGACTCATCTGTGAACAGCACTCGAGACCATTGCTGTCTCGTCCAGCAAACGTGATGACAACACCAGTCCGCCCGTATTCTGCGGTGAGCTGGAGTAAGTGGTACTCGGACTGCTGGGTCTGGGATGACAGCCCGAACTCGTGCAAACGGTTACAAACTGTCCTTCTACTGACATTGACATTTGCAGCCTGCAGGAGCTCACGCCTTAAGGTGGATGAGGTGACAGTCCAATTGCATAGGGCAGACAGCAGGAGGAATCAGTCAGCATGTCTGTCGGTACACTGAGGACGGCCTGATCGTGGCTGATCCTGCATGCTGCCAGTAGCTTGAAACCTCTCTAAAAGACATTGGATGGTGGAATGGGACATGTTCAGACGCCTAGCCACCTCGTGGCCAGAAATCCCTTCATCAATCAATGCTAAGGCACGTCCACGATCGGCAGGGTCCAGTCTTTGCCTCTGTGCCATGCTTTTTGGGCTGGCGTACACGACCGTTCTGTTTACAGATTTGTGGCCAATGGCGTCTGATCTGTGTTCATGAACGAGGTGCCATGCACGTTCATCATGATTGATCATGAGCATTTCGCCCTTTTTTTCAAATTCATATGTTCCCACAGGCACCCGTTTTTACCGGGTTTTACGTGGTTTCCCATGTGCAGCTGCGCTCCATCTTGTACTGCAGTGGGTTTTTAGGTGTTGTGATCTGCTAAGGAACTTCTGTTCAATATGTCTAACCAAGTTTGGGTTATTGTGACTTCGTTTCAAGCCTATTATTTACTTACACACTCAGACACTAACGTCAAAATGACAGGTGGCCCTTAACTTTTTGCCAGTAGTATATTTACTTCTGCTCCTGATCAAAAAGAAAATTTCAAGAACATTTACTATCAGCTGTTTTCCAAAGCAACTCAACGTTTCATATTTATCACAACACTCCCAATTCACAATGAACAAACACGTAACACTCACCTGTCCAAACACCTCTTCGCTGACAGAAAAGGTGAGGTCCAAGTCCACCTCAGAAATGTCATTTTCTTTGATCCACAATAGACTCTGATGGAAACCAGTGTCTATGGTTTCCACATCATCTAGTGACAGGTGTCTGCACATATAATACACATCAGCATCACAAAAGGTACTGTCAGACTGTCAATGTATGTGAGCAAGCGCATATGTTCCTAAATGCTTTTGACATTCTTCCACTCTTCAGTGATGATTATCCTACAGCAAGAGGTAGGTTCTGATCTCGAACCCCGAAACAACCAGACACCTTGGAAAATATAGTGCAGGCTTCTACTAAGACTGACTAAAAGCAGTGTATGTACTCACACTCTCAGCAGAGCCTTATAAAATGGGCGGGTGAAGAAAGCATCCAGCAGGTACTGATGAACCAATGCCAGGCCCAGAACTCGACCAGAAAAACGAAACCTGAAATACATCCATTGCGTTTATATACACCAGCTGTAAAGCACAGTCATTTCTCTAAGCACAAAACTTGGCAGCAAAAAGCAAAACAAAAAACAACACAACAAAACAAAACAAAAAAAAAAAAAAAAGGAAAAATTACAAAATCTGAAAATTAAAAAAAATCTGATACAAAAACATAGACCTCATATGAGACATAATGTCTGCATCTGAAATGTATCTACTGCAAGATATTCACCATCTGTGTCATCAGATATACCATGCTTTGTTTCTATCACTGCAATGAAAGTCTACCACTTCTGCCAGGCTCCAGTTTATCTAATCCCTATCAATATAGTATAGCTGTACATATTCATCAGGTTTTTTTTCGGTAAGGAATTGCTACACACAGAGACAGCTGACGTATGAAATGGCAACACAATTTATGAATCTATAAATCATTCCATTCAAATAATAAATTCCATCATCCAAGCTGAAACAAAGATTTACTTGCAAATATGATGGAAATAAATAGGGCTGTCAGAAAAAGGTATCACTGTTACTTTCCTAAAACACTAATAACAGCACATCTGTTCAAAATGCTGCTGAACAACCAAATGAAGTCAGCAATTAAAAAAAAACAATGATGGTGTTAGAACTGCGTCTGTGACAGACTGACCATTCATGAGCATTTTCCACAAAGGTTGACAGCGGGCTGATCTGCACTGTGTAACTGTCGTTGGCAGAGTACTCAAACAGTCCATAGTATGGGTTGAACAGTTCTCGTGACAGCAGAAAGAAAAATTCTCTGGATGGGCCGCCATAATCCAGCCTGTGAGGGGAAAATTGTAACTATCAATTAACTGAAAAAAGTTCCACAGTCTATAGCAAAGCAAAGATAATTTACAGCGCAATAATCTGTGGTCTCACACACACACACACACACACACATGATATACTGTTCATGTAACTCAGTTTTGTATGGTCTGTCTGCAGAAGAAATGTCCAGGCTCTTGCAATTCAAAACAGCTCAGTACAACTCATCCTAAAACAGAAGAAAGTGAGATCACATGACACTACTGCTGAAAGAGCTTCACTGTCTGCCATGTAAATTTCATCATCAGGGAAAGCTGACCATTCTTGGCTTTCGTTCCTTTGATTGTCCTCTTCAAATATACCCATTTTCTACGCTCTGTACACACCAGTCATCACACAATCTTTGCTCCTTCAATAAGACAATCACGAAGATCCCAAAGCAAACACTAAAATTTAGTGTACATCCCGTTAGCTCTTTGCCAACCTAGCTGTTAACGATTCACTACCTCACACTTTACCAAGTCTACCAACCTCACCTGCTTTCAAAACAGCTAAAATCCTACCTTTTCTGCCAAGTATGTTAGGTAATACTGTCAATGAAAGAAAGGATGAATGATGTATGAAAACACACTGAGCAGTTTTTAACAAGAACTGTGCTAAACAAAATACCATTCCTTATCATTTATCATTGTGATCATGATCCGATACCAACACTGACACTGACCCTTCTTCACCAGCGAAGGTGATGTACAGCTTGTTCTTCTGCAGTTCTTTCTTAGGTGTGGACATGATCTTGTTGAAGGCATCCTCCAGCACATGGTCTCTCCTCACAGTTAGTCTGAAAATCATGAGTTCCCACATCATTTTAGTATGATGTATATGCCCGAAAACATGTGTCATCTTTAAAAGATCAGTTTTCATACATCTGCAATTATAAGCAATCAGTTACTAAAACCTTGAAATCCAGTCACCAAACCCAAGCACGTAACATACCAATAACATTTCCCAACACAAACTGCATTCATCAGTCATCAGAAATAAAACTCTTAGCAAAAACCCCAGAGGAAATCAGGACAATGAACAAACTTTACGTTGTACCAAGAACCCCAGTAAACCTGTGCAAAAGGCATGAGGAGAAATGATGCAGTGACTGAAAGCTACTCACTTTAATTTCCCTGGTCCTTGTCCATATCCCTTGGATTCCAGTTTCCTGTAAAAGTTCCTGAGTTTGGCCTGGAGTCCCTTTTGTAGGGTGCTGGTACCCTCACAGGGCCTCGCTGCACAGCTGTAAGCACCCAGACAGAAGTGAAAGTCAATGAAATCAACCCTCACAGGGCCTCGCTGCACAGCTGTAAGCACCAGACAGAAGTAAAAGTCAATGAAATCAACCCTCACAGGGCCTCGCTGCACAGCTGTAAGCACCAGACAGAAGTAAAAGTCAATGAAATCAACCCTCATAGGGCCTCACTGCACAGCTGTAAGCACCAGACAGAAGTAAAAGTCAATGAAATCAATCTTCTGACTTTTTAAAAAATATATGTATTGCATATTCCGTAGGTCCCCATATTCCTCCTTTCATCAACCTACTACAACAACAAAACTGTTGCTGTTCACAGAAAGGATACCAAACCACAGACTATTTCATAATGCAAAGTTTTGTTTCCTTGACCATAAACACTGCATCACATACTTCACCTTTTCCACTTTTTTTTCCCCCCCTCACACTTATCTGTCCAAACAAACCCTTATCCCCACTTCGTCTGGAATGTCACCATATCATCTGAATAAAAAAATAAATAAACTGGGAGAGCAGGAAGCTAATCTCCCCTCCATACACAGCTTGGCAGTATGAGTGATCACCCCACATGAGTTCATTTCATTGAATCATATTCAGACTAGCTCAGTTTTTTTCTCCGTTTCCTTGGAGGAAGAACATGACCCTCTTGGCCTTCCAGAATCTGGACTTTCGAGTTTTCAGCAGTCGTGTATCTTCACTAAGATACATTCAAGTCTGCTTTTGCTTCTAGCAGAAAACCTTCTTTTTCTAACTTTGCATGGTGGAATTTAGGCTGATAATTTCTGCTAACATTTTTTTTTTTTTTTTTATGACTGCCTGATAATTTCTGCTAATAATGTTTCATCATTGCCTTTCTTCAGCATTCAGCTTTGTCATCATATGCCTTGGTGTCTTATCTCGTTGTCCTCTAAACCATTTGGTACTACTACAGATGCACGCTTCTGTTTGACAACAAATGGTGTCTTAGCACCTTGTTAATGAAGCGAGCAGCCTGGGAATGTGTTTTTGTCAGGGATGTGCTACTTGCTTCCCTTCAGCTAAACTCATGGCTGGACAGTGTCCTGATAGGAAGTTCGCAAGGGGTCCTGCTGCAAAAGGACCCGCCTTGGTGGACTCTGGGATTTGAGGCCTTGGCAATCCCTTCATGACCAATCCCTTCACGATGCAAGTATGTTCTATGTGAATGCAGAAGAACGTAGCACTGGTGACAATGTCGATGGGGTCTGCATGCGATGACTACCGAAGTAACCGTGTTTCATTGCTGAATTTAAAAGTTTCTTGCACAAGAACTACCATTTTCCTACTCCCAGTCTGTCATCCCAGTCATCCACCTCTCCCCCCTCTCATTTTGACCATTCTCCTCCTCCTCCTCAGGAGGTGCATATGAAGTCGTCCTTCTTTGCAGTTTCTTCTTTGACAAAGCTGGCTTCATTTTCATCTGCTGGAGAGTTCCGCACTTTCATTATTCCTTGTAACGGGCTATTGCTGATTGCTATGTATCCCTCAATTTGGCCCTTTACCTGGAGACATTCTTTTGGCTTGGTATGTTTGAACCCATCTCCTGCATTTTTTTGCAGTTTAGTCATACCAAGCAACCAAACGTCTGTGCTTCACATCAGCATGCTTACCATAGACAGATGATCTTTTCTGCTCCATGTCATCCCTTGAGTCTGTCCCTAGTTTAATTTTATGAATGAAAAGAAAAAAAGGTTAAGAAAGAAAGAAAGAAAATGGTAACAAACCAAAAGGCTGTACGTACATACAAACGTGGCCTCGACACAGTCCTTTCTGTCTTTCTTTCTTTTTGCCAGCACAAGAGCTAAGAGAACTGACAAGACAAACTTGAGTTAAAAATTTAGCTTGTACTGAGTCTTGCTATGAATGGATAACTGCTACACAGGTATGCTTACCAGGAGACCCCTGAGGTGATTCCTGACTGCTGAGTTCCTGAGCAGCTGGTGGTCTGGGCAAGCTGGCCCCAGCAGGTATGTAGGACATGATCTCATTTTCAAACTGACTGCAGAACAAAAAAGACAAGTCAACAGTCCAAATGTTTTGAGAAACAGTCCTTACTTTTGTTTTACGCATCAACAACAAAAAAGGCTGGAAATGGAGGACAGATAGCAAGAGCCACTGAATAGTGATAGATGGGCAGGGAGGGGGAGTTAACAGAAAGATACAATAGAATAATAAGGGCAAACAGAGACAAGAGCAGTAACTGGGAGAAACAGAAACAGACAAGACAAGACAGATAGTAGATGAAATGAATCAGCAAGTCCACATTTCAGAAGGAAAAAAAGATGATCTAAGAATCTACATGACTGCCCAGCCACTGTTTGCAATGAGAAAAGGAAAGAAGAAAAGAGGATGGCTACTATGGTGTTACCTGAGCAGCAAATGAGGTCCATGTCATTGGAAAGACGATCCAGAAACTGCGTGCCATGAGAGATGATCTTGTGCACCTTCTCCCTCAATGCCGAGTTGGCAGAGTACTGAGCCACCTTCTCTTTCAGAAGCTCATCAATGTTCGGTTGTCGCAGGAACAGTACCACTTTTTCGTTGTAAGCTAGACAGAAGAAAAAAGTGAGCATGACAGAAAGTTATGTGTAGAGAGGGTGAAAGAAGTAAAAGATAGAAAGAAAAAGAGAAAATGACATTTTAATTTCACAGGAGAACCTTAGGAAAAGTTAAAAGCAACAAAGCTCAATTTAATAGGTACTTTAAAGATAAAACATAGTCAAATTAATCTGGAAAATGATATTGATCACAATGACACGAGTGTAGAACTATGGGAAATGGACACTGATCCCTGCCGGTACTGAAATAATTTTCTGTTGCACAGTCAGAACAGTTACAGTTTAGATTTTTCCCATGAAAAATGCGAGCCTGATCTCCTTCAAGACTCTGTACAGCTCTGGTTCAGATGAAGAAAGAATCTGTGACCATCTGCACAACAAGAACAAGCACGGACCACAAATCTGGTCTCCATCATCCTTCTTGACCTTTTTAAACCACCACTGCATCACCAGACATATACAACTTTTTATAACTGTCCTCTAGCAGACATATAAAACTTGAGGAGAAGTAAATACTCGCAGCTTGTCACGACTATTTAAGACAATACAGGCACAAATGAGTTCTTGTTCATCACTGCACAAATGGTTACCAACACGAAGTTGTGAAGATTTATTTTTTCAGATCCTTTTGTTTTAAACTAGTACAGGTAGCAGGTGGTTATGTTGCTTTTACTTACACTACAAAAAAAGTTAGTCACTGAATTGGTAAACTTTTAGAGCCACTATCACTTTACACTCTTTATTAAACAGAGACAGTTCATTTCATTCTGGTATGAATACTGGCAACCATTTATATCACAATAGAATTCCCCTCCACTTACTCTTTACTTCCTCTGATTTTCAAGATGTACAGTGTCACAGACAAAAAAAAAAGATATGATAACTGGAGTTCTGACTGGTCAGCAGGCAGGCCCCACTTACCTGTAGGGATGACAGTACTGTTCTCCACTGGCTGTCTGGGCGGGGGCACAGGCTGAAAGAGAAGACAGTCATCAGTCCAACAGCAAACATCAAAGTGATGCGTCAGTCCAACAACAAACATCAAAGTGCGCACATTATGCGGCATCTCACAACATCCGTAGAAAACAAGTGACCCCTCTCAGAACCAGTGCCACAATGTCCCTCACTGTGTTAAACAAGAATTTTCGTTCAAAAAAAGAAAATACAGAATTGTAATTTGGATTTATTTTTACTGCATGCTGTTCTAGTTCAAGACCACGTCAGATAACACTGATTCTAGCTTTTCTACTATCATCACTTATACAGGGACAATGTTAGTCAACAAATATACACTGTTACGATTTGCACATTTAATAATTTCATCAACAACAAGAGCAAAACAGTAGATTAAGTTTACATGAACAACATTAATTACATGTACTGAACAAAACAGTTTTCTCTTCTTGAACAACATTTACTACATGTGTCAAACAAGACAGTTTACCTTCTGGTCACAGTCATAAAATAAATCAAACTCAAAAAGGGCTGAAAAACTGACGAGGGCAGATGCGAGACAAAATACCAGTAACAGTTCCCTTATTAACTGCTCCCAATTTGACAGCTTCCAATGGTACAAATCTCGCCTGCTCCTATATGGTTTACTCAGTCCTAAGACGGTGCTGTTGTACCTTTCACTTCATTAATCTTCAAAATGAATACAAGTCTGCTTCATGTTTGAAAAAGCACAAACATGGAATCGGTCGATAAAAACTCAGCCTGACACGATCAACAGTCATCTGAACCGTGTTTACAGAGCTGACAGTGGTGGGTGGCTTGCAGTCTTAAATCAATTATACAGTCTCTAATCAGACATGCTATGCAGTCAAAAGACAATCAAATGATAAAAAGTGTAAAATCAGCCATGTTATATAGTCTAAAAATCAATCTGTACAGTATTACCATATTATTCATAAAAAAAAACAAACAAAAAAAAACAAAAACAAAACACACACACACACACACACACACACATTCCCACAGCTGTCCCAAATCCTAAGACTGATTATTGAGAGTATCTAGGACAGGGCAGCATAATAGCAACCACAACAAAAGATTACGTTTGTAAAGCATAAAAGCTTGGCTAAAAAAGCACCACATATTGATACCTGATCAACAGGATGAAAAAGAAGGAATGTGTTACGACTTGGAAACAACAAAGTAAAACAGATGGGATGAACAGCCTTACAGCATCTGACACAGCTGGCTCTGCACTCCTTGCCATTCGGCCTGGTCCTCTAGCCAACGGGGTATGAAGGAAGTCCGGGTTGATAAGGGGAACTTCCACTGGCAGTCGAGGATCAATGAAGGTGGTCGCTCTCATAATGTGGTCGATGAAGAAGGGCTGCACACAATGCAAACTGAGTATGCTTACCTGCTCTTTTCTTTCTATCCTGAACATTAGTGAAGTGTTGTGGAACAGGGTACTGTGTCAGACCTCTGTCTGACTGCAACACATTCATCATTCATTCATGCCCATCGCCCCCGGTGGAGCATAGGCCATCGACGACCCTTCACCATCGCACTCTGTTCTGGGCTGTTCTGGTCATTCCAGTCCAGTTGGTCCCCTGTTGTTTCAGCTCTGCCTCAGTGTCTCGCCTCTAGCTGTTGGGAGGTCGGCCTCTCTTCCTCTTTCCCTGCGGGTTCCAGGTCAGGGCCTGGCATATGGTGCTGGACGCTGGCTTCCTGAGGGTGTGTCCGATCAGCCCCACTTCCTTTGCAGCATCTGCTTGGTCAATGGTTCCTGTCCCGCACGCTCCCACAGATCTTCGTTTTTCGGATCTTCTCCTGTCATCGGATTTTGTAGATGCGCCTCAGACAGGTGTTGAAGAATGTCTGAATCTTTTGTTGCATCGTCTGTGTTGTCCGCCATGTCTCGCATCCATACAGCAGAACTGACTTCACATTTGAGTTGAAGATGCGGAGTTTGGTTCTTATGCTAATTCCTCCTGATGCCCAGATGTTCTTGAGCATGATGAAAGCTGCTCTTGCCTTGCCGATTCTGGCTGTGATGGCTCGGTCCGTGCCTCCCTGTTGGTCAACCATGCTTCCCAGGTAGACGAAAGACTCCACCTCCCTGATAGGCTCTCCACCGACTGTGACTGATGTGCTGGCAGTGGTGTTGATTTTCATCAGCTCGGTCTTCTTCCTGTTAATCTTGAGGCCTGTCCGGCTGATGTGGTCTCCAAGCAAGTGGTCTTGTCCTGCATCTGGCTGTGGCTGTGTGACAGGAGTGCCAGTTGTCAGCGAAGTCAAGGTCGTCGAGCTGTGTCCAGAGTGTCCATTGTATACCGTTGTTCCTGCCTGTTGTAGTGGGTCTTCATGATCCAGTCAATGACCAGGAGGAAGAGGAACGGCGACAGCAGGCACCCCTGCTGAACTCCGGTCTTCACCTCGAAACTATCGGACAGCTGGCCGGCGTGAGCAATCCTGCAGTTCATGTCCTGGTAGGTGCACCGGATGAGGGAGATGATCTTCTCAAGGACTCCGTAATGCCTCAGCAGCTTCCACAGTGTCTCTCTATTCACACTGTTGAAGGCCTTCTCATAATCTATGAAGCTGATATAGAGGGGGGAGTTCCACTCCAGCGACTGCTCCATGAAGATGCGCAGGCTGGCTACCTGGTCAGCACATGATTTGTTCCGCCGGAAGCCTGCCTGCTGGTCTCAGAGCTTGGGGTTGACAGCCTCTTTCATTCTCTCCAGTAGAACCCTGTTGAGAACCTTGCCTGGCGTTGACAAGAGCATGATCCCTCGGTAGTTGCTGCAGTCCCTGACGTCTCCTTTCTTCGGCAGCTTGATGATGATTCCTTCTTTCCACTGGGCCGGTACCTCCTCCTTCTCCCAGATCTTGCTGAAGAGGCTGTACAGCATGTTGACAGCTGTCTCTATGTCTGCTTTGATGGCTTCTGCTGGTATCTCGTCCGGCCCTGCAGCCTTCCCATTTTTCAGAGTCATGATGGCCTTGATCTCTGCCTTTGGGTTTGTCGCAGCTGATGGGTAGTTCTGTCTCTGCGGGTGGGATGTCTGGTGGTGCATCAGGGGCGGGGCAGTTTAGCAGCTCCCCAAAGTGTTCTGCCCATCGTTTCAGCTGTTCCTCGGTTGTTGTCAGTGGGTTTCCGTTCTTGTCCTTCACTGCTTGTCTGTCTGCTGGAACTTGCCCGTCAGCTTCTTGGTTACCAGATACAGGTCCTTCAGGTTCCCCTGTCCGGCTGCCTCCTCTGCTTGACTGGCCAGGTCGTCAAAGTTGTCCCTCGTCCTTCTTGATGCTCCTCTTTACTTCTCTGTTCGCTGCTGTGTGCTCTTCCTGTGCCTTTGCCTTAGCTGCTCTTGTTCAGCTCATGTTCAGTGTAGTTTTCTGCTCTCTCCTTGTTTCCAGCTTGTGGATTGTGTCGGCTGCGATCCATTCCTTGTGCTGCGTCTTCTTCTTGGCAAGGATCTCTTCACATGTGTCGTGCCAGAGCTTCTTACAGTGTCCCCACTGTGTCTCGATGTCCATCTCACCATCTTCTATCAGCTCTTGTAGCGGCTGGACCTGTTGGAAAGGCTGATCTGGAATGCTGCTTGTGTGTTCCCCGTTTCTGAGCAGTCCGACATTATACCTTGTCCGTGTGTTGTTGGCGTTGGTGAATCTCTTGAGGCGAAGTCTCACTGTTGTTAAAAGAAGGTGGTGGTCTGATGACACGTCAGCATCTCTCATCACTCGTACATACCGCCATGATCTCCTGAATTTGCGGCTAATACAGATGTGGTCAATCTGATTCTCTGTGACATGGTTTGGGGATCTCCATGTAGCCTTGTGGATGCGCTTGTGTGGGAAGATGCTTCCTCCTATGACCAGCTGGTTCAGGGCGCACAGGTCTGCAAAGCACTCACCATTCTCGTTCATCTGTCCCAGTCCGTGTGTCCCCATGATGTTCTCGTAGCCTGTGTTGTCCATTCCAATCTTGGCGTTGAAATCTCCCATCAGTATGGTCATGTCCTTTGCTCCTCTTCTGTCTATCACTGTCTGTAGTTGCTGACAGAAGTCATCTTTCTTCTCTTCTTCCGCATCATTGGTGGGAGCATAGCACTGGATGATGTTCAGCCTGATGTCCTTCTTCGTGGTAAACTTGGATGTGATGATGCGGGAGTTGACAGGTTCCCATCCGATGAGTGCCCCCTGTGCCTCCGGTGCCAGCATCAGGGCCACACCCTCAGTGTGGGGGGCTCCATCGTCTGTGTGTCCTGAGTACAGCAGCTGTCTCCAGATGAAAGTCTCAGCTGTCCTGACTGTGGCCACCTTGTCTCACTTAGTCCTAGCACTCCGATCTTGTAGTTTTTCATCTCTCTTGCAACTTGGATGGTTTTTTCTGTTTCATACATCGTCCTGATGTTCCATGTGGCTACTCTCGTTGTTGTCCTGGGTGTTAAAAGGGGAGTCAGCCTGCAGCTTTCTTTCGGCTTTCACTGCACTGCGTCATAAGTCTCCGGGATAGAGACCCTTCCTTGCCCAGGTGAATGTTTTGGTTCGTTGTCGTCGATGCTTCTGTAACTAGTCTTTTTTTTAACAGGTAGGGGTGTTAGCCCTATGCAAACCTCTTTATCCTCGAGGCAAGGTGGTCCTGCCTTAGTCGCCTCTTACAACATGCATGGCAGGGCAGTGGGTCTATTCTATGCCCAACCCACAGGGTGGGACTGCAACACAAACTAAAAAATACTTCAAGTTTACAGGGCTGTCTGTAGCATCCGCAAATGACTGCCATCAGATGTCAACAGGTGTAAAGCCCACAAAAAGCTGAAGAAAAAAAAATGTGACAAAATAAGAACCGAGTGGGCTAGGATGAAGCAAGTTTCCTTTGTGCACGGTATAATCTGAACATGATAGATCTGCTTCCTCAGACTCGCACTCAATGGTCCAAGAGCCAACCAGGACCATAAATGCATTGCAGGGATCAATGCTGCTCTAGCTGTCTTCACCTCTGACAGCTGTGGATACTTGCCTGTGTTTGTGACATGGGTCATCCCAGTCCATTCAGCAATGCTGTGTTTTCACCTGAACCTGTCTGCCCTGTCTCCACTTCAGCTGCACTTATTCCATGGAAGGTGGTCCTGGAAATTCTGCTTAATCTCGATGCATGTCCATGCCACGTCAGCTTTCTTTTCTTCTATACGGTCAACAGGTCAGTAACTCCCATGCTGATGGTTCTGTGGACTCCATCATCATTTGCAACATGCTCACTACAGGAGATGTGAGGTACTGTTCTAAAGCATTTCATCTCTCCTGCATATTTCTGTGTACTTCTGCTGTCAAAGAGCCAACGATTGGCAAGCCTACAGTCAGAGAGATAGACTAACCACATGCAAAAGCTTCAGGTTAGATCTGAGAGCAGTGTTCTTGTTTCTCAAGATTGGTTTTAGCTTTGTAAGTCCAGCTGCTGTTTGTGCACTTTGTGCAAGGACTTCAGTTTTTGTATGAGATACCATCCTCATCAAAAGTCACAATTCATAAAAGCAACTGAGAAATATGAGAACAATACAAACTGGAATATGAGAACAATACAAACTGAAAACAATTAAAAACTAAGATACAGCATAGTAAAAAGTACAGAATACTTAAGCAAATTAATAAATAAATTCTGCATTCTCTTGCATAAGAAGTAGTTACAGTTCTAAGTAGCTATGAAATTCTCATTAACCATCAATGTCTTCCCACAGTTTTTTCCCTTTCATTTTTTTTTTCTCCAACCCTCCCCCATGACCCTTCCATTTCCCCTCCCTCCTCCCCCCCCCCTCTCAAACAAATTACATAATTTTTCTTTCTCCGTCACTCACTCACTGGAGTGGGAAAAAAAGTTGCATAATGGAACTGGTCAGAATTATGACTACAGTCTGCAGGAACATATTTTTCAGGTTTTTTGGCCGGTTATTTTTTCTAAATATTCTTGATGTGTTTGTGTGTGGCCATGTATCGAGGAAGCCAGGATGAGCAGCATGAGAATGACTCCACTGAGAGAGCATGGGTGAGACTAAGATCACATTTCTGAACTTGTATGTGTTTACCTAATACTGTGTCAACTCTGTGTTTGCTGACAATTCATCCAGAAATATAACCACACCGATTCCTGGAAAAAAAAAACCTCACCTTTCCCGCTCTATCAAATTTCATTTCCCATCGCGGAGGCAACTCCAAGTGCATGTCTGTGAACAGGTTGACAAATGACACCAAGTCTCGATTGTGCTGGTACCTGTGAACCATAAATACATTTTTTTGACAAAACAGAAATAAAGGATTGTGAAGAGTTCATTATTCCCCCCCCCCCCCCCCTTACACAAAATCAATTATGTTTCAACATTTAGATTTTACTCACTCCCAATTTCAATTTCTCACACTACCTGCATGTTATTTTGAATGAAAGCAAACAAAATCTGAACATCACATGAGCTTCTGTAGAACTGGCTCTCTGCATCTCTTTGGACACAGGTGTAAAAAAATCTAGGTCGAAATGAGTGCACTGTGTAGTTATCTTGCCTTTTCAGCTTTCTTGCATTCACCCATCATTTGCGTCCAACTCTCAGTTCTTGAGACATTATTTGTTAGCATAAATATTAATTTATGTGTGCTAATTTCCCTTGTTTCCTGACAAAGGAATTAAGCAGATTTCGCTATGCACATGTGCATGTCCAGAGTTAATCATGTGACGGAGTAATTTACTATGAAAGGAAATCCCCATTTATATGTGGATAACACACCCAGTTAGGAGTACTATATTAATCTGTGTATGCTCATACAGCTGTTCCGATCTCATTACATAAAGCAATCCATTCCAATCTCACCTTTCAAATGTGCGAGGGTCACGTCGGATCTTTGTGATCATATGCTTGAGGGTGCCGTTGCGATTGTATTCAGCCATGGCAACCTGTATCGCAGAATAACACGATGTTTGAGAGTTCCACAGTGATTATATTCAGCAATGGTAACCAATGCCACAAAATAACATAATACTAGTGCCTCTAAATTGTACTCAGCCATGGCAACCTCTACCACAGAACAATCCAGCTACCCCCCTACGTTTCCAGACACACATAGGTGTGTAAATGAAACTCAATTGTAACTCTGAAAGCATCACAGATGCGACACTATGATGCAGAGTATTTTTCAAACTGAACCTGCTGGCCTATTCACTTTGTGCAAACAATAGGTGCATGTCATAGCAGAAAGAGTTGGAGAAAGTTCTTTTCATGTTCTCTGGACATGGCTGCACATTTTCTGTCCCACTCTCTATTATAGCAAAGTGACTGCTTTGCAGAAGACAAAACAGGAACAAGCAAGAGTTAGTTTTCCATGGTACATGCGAGCACACACACACTCACACACACACACACACACACACACACACACACACACACACACAAACATACTCTCTCTCTTTACAAAAGGTCTCTCTATACAATGGCTAAAAAGAGCAAAAACATGATCAAATGAGTCTGCAGCAAATGAAACAACTGCTGAGGCCAGTCCACCAGTTCCCTCACTACATCTGCTTCTGATGAAGCTGATTTGAGAAGACATCTTGATGGAACTTCTATGAAACATAAACTCATCCACCCCATCCTTATCTGTTTATCTGCTGACCCTCCGAAATAAGAAAATGATCCATAAAAATCCAGTCAAAATATCATAATGACCCTCAAAATCTATACAAAGTGGGAATATTGACTGCAAGGCAACCTGAGTAACTGTTTCAAGTTCGAGAATGCCACAGTGATTGTATCCAACAATAGCAACATGTGCCATCAAATAATACAATTCCTGAGAATGCCAAAGTGATTGTATTCCACTATCACAACCAGCACCACAAATATAATGGTTGAGAGTTCCACAGTGATCTTTTTCAGCCATGGCAACCTGCGCCACAGATATTACTGATGTTAATGCCACAGTGATTGTATTCAGTTTCAGCAATCTGTGCTACAGAAGTACAAAATTTATCACACTTTTCAGTGATAATAATGATGTGCATTTTACAACATTCCCTTTGCAACTTTATTATGCAGCAACAAAAAAGAACACACATGAACAAAAACAATTTCTCTACAAAGTTGTTTTTTCTTTGTTGTTGTTGTTTTCTTCTCATCAGCAGTCCTTTTCACTCACAAACATGGACTGAATGCAAGAAGAGTCACAGTAATAAGACCAAAACCGACCCAAAAGTCTTTAGAAACCTGCTGAAGACTCAACAATTGCCATTCTTACCCAAAGCAGGTGACTGTGCAATAAAGCCCTGAACCTAAAGTGTCCTCCTGACATTCCACCCTGCAAAAAGGTTAAGCCCTTATTTCCATGTTCCCATCACGCTTTTCCCCCACCCCTTCCCCCACCCCATGATCACCTCATTGCCTTGCAACATAGGAAAGAAATCAGGTCGAGTCAAGAATCGGACTGCAGGCAGACGATACACTGAGCGATCAGTGTCACTGGGCGGCACTGGCAGAGTCTCCCCGCTTTGTCTGGGGGGGAGTGTCAGGCTGCTGTGGGGAAGCTGGAACAAGGAAAAACACTTTGTGTACTCTTTTTAACAGATGGCTGACTTCAAGCAAAACATTCACTTTCAGGTTAGGCCAGTAGGAACTCTCAATACAATCTCCACAAATGTCATTATCGGGTTAAGCCCATCCAGTACAAACATTCAATATGCTCTCCACTTGTCTTGTCTGCTTCCAAATTTCAAATAAACGAGTGTGTGCTGCAAATAAGTTAACACATATAGCAAGCGAGGAGAAAAGATTCCTAGAATGATTCCACTTCTATCACCCACATGGATGTGTTGGATAATTACTGTGCGCATGGCAATTCAATAAATCAAATGGGAGTTAACAGCTGTACACTTTACCAGCTGATGCCATTAACACATGGTTATCTCTTCAATTTGTTGTGCAGGAAATGTCACTTTACGGTGCCAAATACAATGAAATACCTCACACACTTAGTAAGGGCTATGGGGAATAATGTGTTACTTTTCTCTGATTCTACATAATTCAATGTAATGATACTGCACATAGCTACATAAAGGTTAGATTACTGTGCCAAAGAACAGTTTGTATGAGCAATAAATGTATTAAGACCTCTAAATTTCTTATCAAATTCACATACAAACACATATGCAAACACACACACAAATTCAAATGCAAAACTCTAAAGACAATGAAAGCCGCACAAAGACATAAATCTATCTCCATTCAGAGGAGTGGCATTACCTGTGTAGCTATTGTCAGGTGCTGCAGAAGCAGGATCTGGTTCTAGCTGACGGCTCTGAGTGATTGTGCGCCGGATGCTCTGGTACCTGTCAGCATGACATTGAATCTTTCTTTAAAAAAAAAGATTAAGACAAGCAGAACAAACATTCCTTTCACTCCTCTATGACAAGAAAAGCAAGCCAAAATTTTGTGATTCTGATCTAATTAATTCAACTTTTTATTGTTTGTTTTTTTTTTACAAGGTAGCTGGTACAGCAGGGTGACCCGTGACTCTCCTCATGCTTTCACATGTTCAAAACAAGTTTGACTCACAGAAGGATGGGAAGGATTATCAGTGTCAGGTGTTTTTTTTCATAATAAATAGTCTTTAAGGTGAAAATATTACCTATTCCCCACCCCACCCCACCTCCCCTGCCCTCCCCCCGCACTTTCAACAATTTGTACCTTAACAGGCTCAGAGTGTGTAATGTTAATTTCTGCGATTAGAAAGACAAAAGGGATTTTGCCACTAAAACAAAAGTAGTATCAACATATACTTACCTGCCCAAATAAAACACTTATCCCTACTCGCCATGGAACATCGCTGTATCATCAGGATCCTCAATAAAACTAAACCGGGAGAACAGTGAGCTCACTTTGCTTCCACATCGAGCCAGCCAGTAAGAGTCATCACCTCTTAGCTCAAAGAGAACGCCCAAGTTGTGTCAGTCTAGTTCTCACATGAGTTACAAGGAGAACAAGGCATATTTTGTACACAAGATGCAGGTCTCATGTGTATTTGGCACGACTGATATAGCGATGCTCCATGTCAAGTGCCTTTAATGCATTTGTTTACACTGTAAGTATCAAAACAACAATTTCAAAGCCCCCATCTCAGCATGATTACAGGATTTCCCTTGGAATGGCATGTCACACTGACCCAACCTGTGTAAGTTCTGTTTTCATTATGTAAAAAAAAATTAGGAGAGCAGTGAGGACCAGGCGGGCAGGTAAAGAAGTAAAGGGGTGAGCTGGGTGGAGCACTGAACACACAGAAGAGAAGTGGGTGCAGGGGGAAGGGGAAAAGTACAGAGATGGTGTACAGTAACTGAATGCATACATAGTTCCAGATAAAGAAAAGAAACTATAAACCTCCTAAAGATCCCATAAACACATTTCACATTACAGCTTTACACCAATGGTAGAATCAGCACACTTCTCTCAACCAACCTCTAAAAATCAATGAAAACTTAAAACAGGTGTAATCCATAATTATATGGCAAATCAAGTAAACTGTGCAGGATAACAACAAAAAAGTTGCAGAGAAACAAGCCTTCAGAGAGAGTCTGCATGGGAAGGGTCTTTATCTGGTGGTTTCATTACACATTCAGCAGAGAAGGTTGAATGGTACCTGCGGTCCAGCTGCTGTCTCTGTTCAGAGCTGAGGGTGGGCCGGCGCTGCACAGTCTGGGCACCGACCTGCGGGCGCTGCCACGTTGTGGTGCGGTTTACATGGTCTATGTAGAAAATACGTCCGTGGCTGTCCACTCTGGCCTCCCAGCCTGTTCAACATCAAACAGCCATGTTTCAATTCTACCATCATGTCTCCAGATATGCTCTAGTCAGTGGGATGCATAAGAAGTCCTGACACCTGCCATTAGTCTGAAGGTATGAGGGTACGGGTTGGAGAGGGATAGAGCAGGGTGGGGACATTTTTTTCTGTTTTTAAACAATGTTTATGTTCTTTTTATTTTTTTTTCCCAAAGTTTTCCATGTAATAAGAATCAGGAATATTCTTCACATGATTAATGTATACTTTTCCTGTACAAAAGTATAATTCCACACATCTAACTTGTAGACGCTTAAGCAGACATCTTGAATTCTCTCTCAGAGATATATTCACATAATACATCTACAAAGTTACAGCCAGCAAGCCACTCGCCTACGTATCACCCCATTCAAGCACACACCTGCAATCTTTTATCATTCCTCAACTCATCACCTTTTTCTTTCTCCTTATCATTTAATGAATTAACTTTTTCACAACCAACTCCCTCATAATGGCTGATCACATATCTCTTCTAACTGACAAACTAGCAACATTTTGCAAGCACTGTAGCTGTAGTAGCGCACCTATTCACAGAACCCACACTCGCACTATATATAGCTGGTCAAACTTTAAACATTTTTACTTTGTGAAAAGAGTTCATCCTTTTGTAGTAGAGATAACTAAGTTGCAAAACTAACTTGCAAAACACACTCCCAGCCAAGGAAATATGAGTAAAGTGTGTCAGGTATTTCTCTACATTCCTATCTTCCTAAGATCTTGGTCATGAGTGACAACACCTAGTTTACAAAATGTACACAACAGTGGACTCTGTGTTATGCATTACATTAATATGTTTGCATGTGTCTCTGTATATGTGTATGCATGTGTATGTGCGTAAGCATGTGTGTGTGTGGTGTGTGTGTGTGTGTGTGTGTGTGTGTGTGTGTGTGTGTGTGTGTGTGTGTGCATGTGCACGTATATATGCTACAGGGTAAGATTTTTTTTTCTGACTTGCCAACAGGTAGACAAAATCTCTCTGCCTGCCCCCAGGAAAAAACTATGTGCCCATCAGTCACAACTATTTTATACACTATCCAGTACTAAATGATGAAGAACTGGGAAAAACAATGTACACAGTCTTACTACACACAATATGAAAAGAATCTTCACCAATTTCTGTCTCTGTCTGATAAATATTTCATGGTCCGCCATTTTGTCAGCAAGTGTTCAAACCTAGATTACATGTGTGTTCCATTCTGATGTGGCAGTGATTTCTGACTTATCCAATCATTTGACACAATATTTCAGAATGCTGATTTCATCACCAGTAATACAAAATGGCAGTTTTGCAAATAAAAATCACCAGATGTCACAGGGATCATTTAAAATAGGACAGATAATGCTGATCTTGTATCTCAACATAGAGGCTTTACAATAATGCTCTTGCTCAGACAGCAGATCGCAGGACTCACCACATGCCCAACAGAAGTGATCACTTGCCATGGGCAGTCCTAAAACCATTACTGTCCTACCCGGGAGTGTGAATGTGTGTGTGTGTGTGTATATGTGTGTGTGTCACAGTGTGTGTGTGTGTGTGTGTGTGTGTGTGTGTGTGTGTGTGTGTGTGTGTGTGTGTGTGTGTGTGTGTGTGTGAGCGCACGCGCATGCGCGTGTGTGCATGAGTGTCTACACTTAAAAGAAGGTTTTCTTAATCTAATATTTCCAATACAGTGAAAATACACAAAATACAACAAAGATAACTTTAGAGTTAAAAACTATTTCATCTCTTTGATAAAAAAAAAAAAGGATATTAGTAAAAACCCCACAAAAAAAAAAAAAGCAAACATCAAAATGCACAATGTTAACAGTGGAAAACCTTTTCAGAATGACATATTTGTACTTAATACTAAATAGTGGAAAAGCTTTTAGTGTGACACATTTGTACTATGTGTCAGAGTTATTCACTCACACATAACTACATCAATTAATTATTCTACTGTCTTTTTTCAGTATTGCGACTTAGAAGTCAATTATTTTTAATTAATTTCAAGTCATAACATAATCACAATCTTAAATGTAAATGCTAACTGTTCTTGGGATCGAAAACATACCCCACCCCCACCCCCCAATACTAGGTTCTTTAAGATTTTCATCATTACTAATATGAAAATCCCATCACCACATGCAAAGAAAAACCATGCTGCATTTCAGCTGAACACCCATTATTCTGTGGTCGAGATGCAACGACACACACCGAAGCTGCAAAGATTCAAACACCTCATCTCTGCCTGTTACTAAAGGGTAAATTCAGCATTCTGCCTCTCAACCAGCATGAAGCATCAGCACTAATGTCTTACGTTTACCACCACCTCACAACAGGTCTCATTCTCTTACCTGACACAATGCAATACTTGTTAGGATGAGGAAAGGCACAAGGACCTCCAGTGACTGACCAACAGGGCTTCCTCTTACAGATCCGCAATCAGCTAAATCTTTCATGGAGATCAATCCTTTACAGTACCTGATAATCTGCTTTAAGACAGGCTATAAGTATCAGCCTATTTTGACTCACATGTAATAATTCCCACCACGGAAGGACCAAGGGCAAAGGATGGGTGAGACAAAGTAACGGGGAGGGAAAGTGGCATGCAAATCTTGTTTGAGTGATAGAAATCTTTTACATCACAGTTAGAGCACACAGAAATCTTTCACATCACAGTGAGAGCACAACCATTATTTCTCTAAAAAAAAAATTTAAGCCACACACAGTTTGTGGGTTCTGGGGTAGGCATGGAGGACTGTAAAGTAAAGAGGGTGGCTGGAGAGGGGACACAGACAGGAGCTAATTTCTAAGTTAGTATTCTTGAGTGAAAAGAACATGTGTGCTTTCAGTGATTTAGTCTGGCTGACACTATGCTTTCATTCATCTTCTTCACATGACCACATAAAAGTGCCAATTTGTTCCAAATGTCAATCCTTAGCAAACTTTGACACAACAGGGCTTGGCATTTCATTTTCATGAAATACAACTTACTTTATCTGATTTATCCATTTCAGATTCTCAAATGATTATTGCATATTTTCTCCCATTTCGGTAACATAGAATTAAGGAAGTATTTGCATAAGCTTTTTTTTCTTCTCTTTTGCTTTTTTTTTTTTTTTTTTAATCTTCTTGCTGTTTTAATGCAACCTCACTCACTGACTCACCATAAATGACTCCTCGCTCAAGAAGTCTTATAAATGTGGCTTTACCTAGCAAAATATCTTTACACAGCTGCTGGAAATGAAAAAAATCACAAAATCACAAGGTGAATGAAAAGGTGGCTGGGAGCAAGTTCACTGCATCAAGGCTGCATTCCAGCATAACTTATTCAAAGAAAGGTTGAAGTATCACAACATAATAAGATAGCTCTATAGGTACACTTGATCTTGCTCTCCTCTATATCTTTCCAAGTTCACACAAATTCTTCTGTATTACTTCACCTCTGCCCTCTGACCCCTCTCTCTCTCTCTCTACAACAGTTGTATATCCATGCTATTCATACCCCACTTCTCATTACCCTACCCCCCCCCCCCCCCCCTAGTTATTTTCATTCTTTCATACTGTCAGGTCATAACTGGCTGCACATCATTTGTGTTGTGTCTTGTTCTTTTTTTCATTATCATTATAGGCCTCCCCAAAACATGCTAAATGCATAGCACTCACTCACTAAAATATTCTTTCATTTCCTAGAATCCTGTTTCATGCATGGACTCCACTCTTTTAAATTAAAACTCGGAGTTTAGTTCAATCTCTAAAACTCTGACAAGCACATCTGCTCCTGAGTTGATTGTTGTTCACACTGACAGTCAGGAATTCTTGGAACCATTTGTACTAAAAAAAAAATAAAAAAAAAAAAAAAAGAGAAAAAAGCCTTGCCTCATCATTCAAGTTATGATGCATGCTTTTAAACAGTCGAAGACAGAGCTTAAGAGCACATTTCACTTTAAAAACCAATGCCATTAACGGCAATATTGACAAATGAAGTGAAGTATTTAAATCAGAACTACAATAATTATTTCATGTCCTTCAAGCAAACACATGAAGTATAAGAATGGAAAACTGACAGCAAAAAACATGCTGATGTGATACCCATGTCTAATGTCAATTACTCAAAGGTAAAATGTTGAAGTACTTTTCTTTCTCCAGCTTCATTTCTCTTTGTTGTTTGAAATAAATTTTCAAACATAAATCAACTATAAATCTTGCCAGCTCATTTTCATAGACCTCTGGATGTCTCTGTAACATGTGTACATTGTTTGATTTAATTTTTGTAACTAGCTTTCTTTCCTCTTGATCAATAACTTGTCACCAAAAGAAGACAACTCGCAGTTTCAGCAAGGGACTGAAGTAAAATGGCATCTTAACACTAATACCAGGGGCTTATGTATCTTTTACTTTGTGTATGACACCATGGTTTTATTTCACAGCTTGTTTTCACTGTTTTCATATATAATATTATATTACTAAACTTGCAGAAAATATTCTCAAATGCTTGAGAGTGGGGGTAAAAACACCCTCTAAAATATCACATATGGGGCAAAGACACCCTTTTCACCAGCAAATAAAGGTGACTATTCCCTGCAGGATTTTATAAGTGAGGGTCAAAATGACCCATAGCCCCAATACTGGGAGTGGGAGTCAAATCTGAAAACTGGAAGTCAAAAATTGAGACCTTCATTTTTCAAAGCTATCAAATCAATGTGTTATCTACTTATAATGTACATTTTATAACTGTTTGTGTTTCTGGTAAATTGCATGTTATAAACGAATGATAACACTTGAAAAAAACACTCCAACAAACTGGCCTGCTTTGGTACATGAGACTGACAAGTCTTTTTTTCTTTTTTACTGTACAATGTGCCAATAACACATCTCATCATAATGATCATTAAACAACCTAACATCCCTGTTGATGTGTTTTTAAAAAAAACTGAAGTATAAAATAATAAGACTGTCAGTGTGTATACCTAATGCCCTCAAGAGACAAGCTCAGAATCAAACAACAGAGAAAAGCACACAAACAATAGAGGTAAGCTTCCTTCACCCCTACTTTTTTCCCCAATACTAATTGTTAAATTCAATGCCAACCCACAAGTTGAAAATGCACACACACAAAGGCCTGCATGTGCTCACACCCACACACAAACTGAAACTGGGTGATTACATAGACTTATTTTGTATGCGAGTCAAAAACAAAACCAAGTTCTCATGAACCTCAATCAATTTATCAAAACAGTGGGCAAGAACAGACTCCTTTTCTTTTTTGCAAGAGGTCGTGTAGCTCTGCCAACTGGCCATGAAACTTAATTCAAAAAAAAAAAATGATATGCTGCAAAAAATTATCTCCAGCCAGGTTTTCCTGCCAACAACTTCCATGGCCAAATTCAAATTCACTTCTCAAACAGTGACCACGTGAGCTCTTTCCTCACCCTTACTTAACTTTGTCCTATTCAGCCCCCCCCCCCCCCCCCCCCCCCCCTCCATTGAGAACTGACCTGACGGGAGAGGGTCATCTGAGCCTTCCACCCGCTGATATTTTGGACGCCGTGCAGGAACTTTGGGCAATGGTGCCTCACCTGCTGTAGTAATACAGCATAATAAAAAACCTCAACATGCTGGCTCCTTTAAAATGGGGAAGAAGAAAAAGGGCAACATCTTTCAATTAACTATTAAACACAAACTGCAAGCACACTCACACATTAAGTAGGCACACAAATGTGCACAAACAAAATAAAACATGGTGTTTAAAATTACGATTCACTCGATTCAAGGGGGAAAATTTGTGTAACTCTCAATGAATTATTAACCCTTTAACTAGTTTCAGTTCCATATCCCTTCATGCTCAGTGACAACTGTTTGTTAAGGGATGTTTGGTCCAGGGTGGTAAAAATAAGGGGAAAAAAAAGGCATAGCATGCAAATCACTAAAAGAAAGTATGCATAATCTTTTTTTTTTTTTTATTTTATCAAAGTGCACATGTGCACACACTCTCTCTCTCTCTCTCTCTCTCTCTCTCTCTCACTCTCACTCTCTCTCACACACACACACACACACACACATATGCGCATACAGGGTTCACATAGACTTAAAAAAAAATTAAGAATGTTTTCAGGAATTTTGATATAAAATTCCAGGACTGTAACTGAGAAAAGCTTTATGCATACTTCAGTAGCAGAATCAGGTTAGTGGCAGATAAGAGGGAAGTGGACACTTTCACCTTTCAGCAAATGAAAAATGTAAACTAATTTTTGTTTAGACCATAACAAGTAATAGCTGTGGTTACGCTAAGATAGCAAAAAAAAAACGAGAGAGGTTTGGTAGATTAGCTCAAATGGTTTTTTTTGTTAACCTTTTGTAATGGCCAACATTGTTGACAGCCAACACTGCATCAGTGCATGATTTTCATTTTTATGTCTTTATCTGTCTCCTTAGTCAAACCACAGCTCACACCACCAAATAGCAACACACACACAAAAAAAAGAAAAAAAATTCTCCCTCCCCTATCACCTTTCCCCTAATCAAATGTCCAGCCATGACCAAGACCACTTATTTCTTCAGCTTTTGTTTATCTCATTTTCTTTCATATCATTTCACTAATGCAGGCAGACAACATGGCAACTGCCCTCCCTCTTGAAAACATTTACACCAAGTCTAGTAATGTTAGTCTTGCCTGCTAAAGTAGCAAAAATGTGAACAGTGCTTTGCAAATTTATCAATTTGTTCAGTTGTTTTCTTTTTTCACAGTTTTTTAGTTTTAAATTTCTATGAATTCATGCGAAAGTAGTAGTCCTACAAACACACACTTTGTGCATGCAGCGGACACCACTTTGAATGGTTCAGCTACTTGAAATCCCCAAGAATTGACACTTGTTTCAGGTTTCGATGGTTTGGTAAGATAGAATGGTAGTAGTTTTTGTTTCCCGTTAATATTTTCAGTTTTCTTTCTCTTTCTTTCTTTTTTCCTTTTCTTTTCTTTTTTTTTTTTTTCCAAATTACAATCATCGCAAAAAATGTTTCAAGTCCACAAAAAAGCACTGGTTCAGTCATGCTACCGTAACCACAACTTTGAGGGGGGGGCTATACATTTAACTCTCTTTGATTTTTCTCACCAAAAAATAAGCTGTTCTATCAGAATCTTCAAGCATTTTCATGCACTTTCAGATAATATAAGAACTGAAATCCAACTTCCATGAGCTTTTTAAGTCCTTGAAAAGAGGTGTTCAAATTCAAATGATTTTTTGAGAATTCTGTTAACGACTTATATGAACTCTTACACGCGCACACACACACACACACACACACACACACACACACACACACACACACACAATCACTCCCACATTCTGCCCTTCACTCACCCCCCCCCCCCCCCGCAAGCCAGATGTCATTAATAAACAACGAAAGGCTTCAGCTGGGTGAAAGTAGTATCATATTACATTCATTCCTCCAGTGCGCCCCACTGTTTGATGCTTGCAAGCTTGGTACACCCACGCTGTCAGAGCCTGTGCTAACGAGACATATCCCCCCACCTCTGCCCCCACCCCACCTCTTCTTCTCATCCCTGATCCGTCCTTGCCCAACTCAAATTTGGGTCAGCAACGCACTCATATTCAGCCTGCCATTCTGCTTTTCTCTGTTGTTAATGTCATCTCTGGCAATGCAAGCAATGCATAGCTCACCACCAGTTTTCTGCAAGGCAGTATGGTTTAGGCCCTCCTGATCCCTGTGAATCTTCAGACAAATTAGTGTCACACAAAATAATCACATAGCTGTTTTCATTTAATTTACCAGAGAACTCCACTCACACCAGCTGTCACAAAATCACCACAGGCTTTCAAAACAACATAATCTGCGAGGCCAGCTGTATTTATCATCTGCATATTGAACTGGCCTGAAATGGAACGTGGACAGATTAGCTATAATGTCATGAACTGACTACATTTAAAGTAATGGGATGTTACTGCAGCACTCACGAATAATCTAAGCAGAAACTTTTTATGGATGTGTACTGGAATAAGTTTGTCCAAACTTTCATATGGATGTGCATCTTTGTCCAAAGTCATAATTTGGAAAATTCTCATAACAAGGAGGATGGATTTTTCTGTCCTTGGGCACTTTTAACCTTTTCACTATCACGCTATTCTCCCCAAGTCCCAAATTAATGTTCAAGAGTTTCAAACAAACTCACAAAACAAGTACTGTTAAAAGAATTCCCTCTCTTCCCCATCCACTAAAATGCAAGTCCAAATCACAATTTTTTTGTGTGAGGGGGAAAATTTTGTTGTGGATGATGTCTGATGCACATTAATCTCAGTGATGGTGATGTTTATGACTGACCATTGGTCACGCCTCTGAACTTAAGACAATCTGAACATACATTCAAACATTGATGGCAACACCCATCTTGGTCACTTTCAGTTAGTGCCACTTAAGTACAATTCAACCTCAAACACATCTTAATAATCTACACTGAGATACAAGACAGAAAAATAAAAATGAAACCTTCTGAACCCATAGAACACATTGCCAATGACACTCACAGGAGCCAGAGCAAATGGCTAAAAATGCAGCCCCTTGACACACTCAACTCTTTCCTAACATGGAGTCACCCTCAACAGGTGGTATCAGAGTTACAGAAAATGAATTATAGGGGCGTTACAGGTGGATAAGCAGTTAAAAGGTTAAATACACCACACCAGGAATGAAAAATCCATCACAGCGTGTTCAAGATGTTAATATGTTACTATACGCATGCATCCAACAACTGAGCTTCACACTACATAAACCAACAAGAAAAGTTGAAAATTCATGCTGGAAACGGACATACATTGTTCACCTGTGGTTCGGCCAGGCGCCTGTCCAGCAGGAACTGCCGGTGGCCGGGAAGATGCAGGTACAGGAGGAGGCAGGCCACTGTCCTCTCGACTATGACCCCCACTGCTGGCCACACTGTTCTCGTTCTGGCTTCACGCCCATCCAATCCATCCCCTGGAGGAACTGCCGCCTGAGGAGAAGGGGGAAGTGGGCCTAGAGGAGACTGTGCTGCATTGGAGGAGGCGGAAGCCTGGATGGAGGAAACATCTGCCAGTCGACTAGCTTCACACTCTGTGCATGGCACTCTGCGTTCGTCACACTACCGTCATGCCCATGACTGTGGATGGCATCATGACGGGGACTGTCTGCTCGCTCTCTCTGCCGCCGTGTCCATATCTGGAGCTGCTGGTTGATCTGCTGCCACTGTTGCTGACGCTCTTCCTCTGACAGCATTCGTGCACGAGGCTGTAACCGTGGTGGAATTGAGGCTGTGCCACCTGGCTCTGGTTG
Source organism: Conus betulinus (assembly GCA_016801955.1). Taxonomy (NCBI): domain Eukaryota; kingdom Metazoa; phylum Mollusca; class Gastropoda; order Neogastropoda; family Conidae; genus Conus; species Conus betulinus. Next base: position 522,286 of record JADBJO010000122.1, read on the forward strand.
TGCAGCTGCATCAACACTGCGTCCTTTCAGTCTTCGCAGCTCAGCAGCATGATTATGTGGAGGTGTAGGAGTCTGTTCACTAACACTGGTAACCAGAGGAGCAGGCCGGCATTCAACAGCTCCTGCTCGAGTCAGTTTCGGGTGTTGGCGCACTGGAGGCATGAGCCCACTACCTGTACCCTCTACTGCATGCAAGTTTGTGGCGTGATCTGCAAGAACTGGCAGAGAATTGCGTTCCCGCGCTTGATTGGTCAAACCAAGATTATGAGCTAAAAGAGGGTCTCTACCCCTAGTTCGTTCTACTTCTGCCACACTATGCCGAGACTGTGCTGCCCAGCAAAAGCAGGCGCCAAGCCAAAACTGAAGGATCATCCTCCCTGGAAGCATTGCCACTGTCATTGCTTGTAGAGGGTGAATCACCACTGTGATGGCGATGACAGTTGTCACAGCTAAAGGCTGAAGTGAAGCCCTCAGCACTATTTCCAGCACTCCTTTCTCCCTCAGGAACTTGAGGGTCCAGGCATTGTACCCCCTGGGCTGACACTTCCTCCACCCATGTGAATGGGGCTGTGTAGGTCCGTGGAGGCAGAGGAGGAGGAGCAAGGTCCAAGGAATGAGTCCTCTCTGGAGGCACAGCAGTCTCGGCTGTAGGACGTTTTCTGTGGACCTTGTCTGTGTTGTTCCGGGGAGGAGGAAGAGGTGGAGCGTCTTTATCATGACGGTGTTTCCTGGGTGGCAGGGGTGGCGCAGGCTGCTCCCTGTATGTTCTTGGAGGCAGGCTAGGGGGATCAGGAGTATCACCTCTAGACAGTTCCCCACTGTCTGAGAACACAGATGAGGTTAAACCCCTACCATTCATGACATCCCCACCACAGCCCCCTCCAAGGTCACACTCTCCCCTACCCCTTCCTGTTCACCACCGACACAGTCCACAAATTGCACTCCGTTCTGTCGATCATGCAATGCTACGGTCCTGTTGTCCTCTGCTTCCTCAGAATCTGGTGACAATGGCTGGTCCAGGTGTCTGAGTATTTCTGCAATCTCTCCAGATACACTTTCCACTAAAGGGTGCTCCACATCCTGATCTGGTCCTATAGGGGGGATGGAGCCTCCAGAGTTGTCACCATTAGATACCAAAGACAAGACGTCCCTGAATCCGAACTGTCACCAGCCACACCTTTGGTCTCTGAAGCAGGGGCAGCACTGCCATTGCTAGAGCCACTGACACCAGGAACATGTGCTGAGCTGACATTTTCCACTCTGGGACACACTACGATGGCCTTCATGTTCTACCATCGACTTGCTACGTGGCAAAGCCACTCCAGGTGCCTCAGAAGTTTCAGTGGTTTCTTCCGTGATTCCTGAATCTCGAGAAAAGTTGCGAGCTGGGGGCGACAGGCCAGGGTCTGTGTGACGATGTCTGTGGCCTGACAAGTGGGCTGACTGGTTGGCTGTCACATCCAGCTGAGTTGGTAAGGATGTCTTGCGATGGTGATTTTTCTTCTTTCTTTCCTTCCTCAGAATCAGGTGGAGCTGGAGAAATAAAAATCAAAGAAGAAAGCAAAAGCAAAACTAACTGTGAGCTATGGCTGGTTACATTGGTCTATTCACCGTTCTGAACAGGAGAGACACCTCAGCATACAATAAATATGAATTTTTCTATGTCTTCAAAGGCCAGACCATATGCCATTGAAATAACCATGCATACACACACTCTTGTGTCAACAACTTATAATACACAACAATGCTTCTTCTTTCATGATACTGAGTGTAAAGAACTGACACAATATAAAATTAGACTGGAAAAGTAATTCCTAGTTAAAACATAGGAAAACGATTTTTTTTTTCATGCAAAATGCCTTGGCACTGAGATTAACATCATGGGCAATAGACAAGAGGGTCAGGGGGACCGAGTCACATCTGAGGCATTCATTTGTTAGATTTTCTTTGTTGGATTTTTCAACCCAAGCTAGTTCCTACCAAACGCTGAGAGTGACAGTCAAGTTTCATCCACATGATGCCTCTCTGTACTCCAGTATCCCAGGTACTTGTAGGGCCTGGGTAATGCTGGGATATATTATGGAAGGAAATATGCAATAAAGCCCTGTCATGTACTGTCTGACCAGAATGAACTCCAAAGCATGTTCTTCATCGTCATTATTGATCATTATTTGAAATAAAAAAGAAAAGTTAAAATACTGTGGCTTTTCATGCCTTGCTCTCATGCTGACCTTGAATTTTAATTTTCATCACGAGTTTGTGTAAAAGCTGGCACTAATGCAAAATCATCAGGACTGTTACTGTGTGGACATGGTGATGCCTCCAAAAGGGGGATGCTCACCCACATGGGCTCTGTGACTATGCAATGTGTGTTGTCTGGAGACGGCCTAGCAGGTCGCGCCATGCATACGCTGGATCAGAACTAGCACTGCTCTCTACCATTAACCCTCTGACTGCCGGAGAACATTACAAATAAAGGCTTTCCAGTGCCAGGGAAATCTAATGATTTGGGGGTAATAATTAAAAAATTCTAGCACAAAAAAAAACTATAAGAGATATAAGAATAAAACATATATGATTTTTGAAGGAAACTGAATGAAGATTTTGAATTTGGGCTTCTTTTGTTAGATATAAGAATAAAACATATAAGAGATTTTTGAAGGAAACTGAATGAAGATTTTGAATTTGGGCTTCTTTTGTTTTAATTTTGATAGTAAAAAAATTGTTTAGGAATTTAGATTTGGATAGATTTTTTTTTGTTGTGCCATCAAAAACATCTGTATTTACCACCACAGCTTGACATCCAAAAAAGAACACAAAGCAAAAAAAGTTGAAAAGAAAGTTTGTATTGTCACACCACATCTGTAAATGAATGTAAAACAGTTTAGAAATCTATCAAGATGCTCATACTTCATGCAGACAGGTCAGTCCACGACCACGTCCCCTACCACGCCCCATTGCTGAACTTCAACCCTCTCTTTCACTCCTTTTTCTCCACTACCTCTCCCTGTCCCCCATCCGACACCACAAGCAGGCTGCACTCCCCTCTCGCGCTGACTATCACTGTCACTGTTCGCTGGCACTGTGTGCAAAGCTCACACTAGCTCGTTTGATACTGGTAACCGAGTCAGCTGCACCACTCTGTGGTTTGGACGGCCCGACTCAATAACTGACAAATCATCAGCAATTCCATCACTATAATCATCCTCACTTTCATGCTCGAGTGAGTTTTTGGATAAAAGATCATTCTCTTTGTCAAAAATGATTTGCAGAGCCTGCTCAGCTGTGCAAGTCTGCTGACTGGGTCACTATGTTCATTGAAGGTTGCGCCGCCATCTTTGCAACCAAGACAAAGCGCTGGCCGGTCATCCAGTCAGTGATGAGAAATAATGGTCTTTCCTATCACGTGTGGCTATTTGCATATCATTTTAATACTACAGACACATAAGGTTTGCTATTCACTCTCTTTTTGTGTCCATTAATAGTAATATCAACGAATGAAAATTCAAGAAAAATGCATGACGTAAGTGAACGACCCATAGGCACTGGGGAAAACACTTTTACTGCACCATCAGCTGACGGCTTATAAGCACTCTACGAGTTAACGTGATTCAGCAGCAGCAGTAAATTATTTTTTTGAGTTGGTTGCATCATGATGACCTGATACTGACTGCTCCCTGTGGACTGCCAATGCTGATGCTGCAACAGGACAAACCTGAATGCAGCTGTGTACCAGGAGGCCAGAATGAGCAGTGTGGGGTTATGCCACTGATGAGGCACAGAAAATGAGATGGCAGAAAATCTCAATCTTAGAGTGAATGTGTCCCACATGTTATGAGTGTGTGACCAAGCATACATTTGTGTGAAAAAAAAAAAATGTGCAAACTGAAGGCACAGCCTGCAAAAAAAAAAAAAGAGGAATACCGTGCTTGACATAACAAGAAAAGAAAAAGACAGAGACTGACGAAGATAGAAAAAGACAGACCAACAAAGAGTGTCAGCAAGAGAGACAGGGAGAATGAGCGCGAGCATACAGACAGAGTAAGAAAACTGATAGTATAACTGAGAGAGTGATGGAGAAAGAAACAGACAAGAAAGAAGAACAAACATATATTTAGAGAAATGATAGAGAAAGAAACAGAGACAAGAAAGAAGAACAAACATATTTTAGAGAAAAATGATAGAGAAAGAAACAGACAAGAAAGAAGAACAAACATATTTTAGAGAAATGATAGAGAAAGAAACAGAGACAAGAAAGAGGAGCAAACATATTTTGTGTAACTCACCCTTCAGCACCATTTCCATTCCAGACTTGAATTTGAGAGTGCCGCTAACACTATCAGAGGGTTCCGTCGATTCAAGTCCATGTGGAACTGAGAACACCTAAATTAAAAAACAAAACCAAACAAAGACTGGGACATAAGGGATGCCTTACATACTGTTATAAAAATCTACTCTACTCTCTCAAAAAAAAAATCCTGATTTATGGTAGGAAAACCAGTTAAAAAAAAGACTGTAGATAAATGAAAAAAAAAAATACAAACATACAGGTCAAGAACCATAAAAAAAAAAAAGTTCTTCACAGAAGACATGGATACAGAGTTCAGCACAGTTAATTAACTTGTTACACAATACTAAAACAATGTTTAGACCCTAAAAATGCTTTTAGAATATTTTTTCTACAAAAATATTTTTCCAAAAATGATCTGTAAAATACTCTCAATTTTTTGTTTAAAAAAGTTGGAGGATGGGGATGGGGGAGGTGGGAGTCAATGCTTCCTTTTTTCTAGCCCCTTACTAACAATCATTTGTTAGTTCAATAATTTCTTTCCTAAAAGTGTTCATGGCTATTCTGCGAATGTTCTGCTTGGATACATTTTGGGGAATACAAACTGTACACAGACTTGATGAAAGTAAAGGTCCATCAATGCATGGGCAGAAAAAAAAAAAAAAAGGCTTTCGCATGATGGCAAACAGTAAGAAATATGACCAATACACTGCTGTTCTGAGAGGCAGGGGTGTTTACAGCTCGCCCACAGCTGCAGGGGCCAAGCCGTGAATGCAGGTCAGGGAAAGGGGTGTTTTCTGCAGGCTGCTCCCCACCAGCCAGCTAACCGTGCTGTACTCAGCGAATGAATGTCATCTGTGCATAGCCGGTCTGGCAGCAATGTGTTCAGCATTGTTGAGCTGCCATTACAAATGGGGCTGTCAGTTTGATAATTAGTGTGGAATGGGGCTGTCTGTTTTATGATTAGTGGTTTTCATAAAAAATGTAATGTATCTGCGCTCTTGAGAAGACTGAATTGGCGAAATCCTGACATTTCTTTTAATACCAAACTCGACTAGGCTTTTTTCCCTGTGAATAACATAGATATGGCACGAAAGCTTATACGCAAGTGGTCAGGCAATGTCAGAACAATGACAACAAACACAAAATTGTGCCAAAGTAATGTCATCACTTTCTGGGATATCTAATTTTCCCTTAACTATTACACAAGTTTGATACATACCTCTGCTCCGACTACAGTAACAAAAATGTTGGATCAGAAATGTGTAAGCCTTGTTTGTTTGCCCTTTCATTAAACGTTTTGTGGAGGACAGAAAAATACAGCTGTGAATAGCAATTCATCACTGCAAGGATGAACAAGACAGTTACTCTTTGTGCTAGTCAGTTTTCTAGTCAAATGGACTCACTCTTGATCATTGCAAGGATGAACAAGACAGTTACTCTTTGTGCTAGTCAGTTTTCTAGTCAAATGGACTCACCCTTGATCATTGCAAGGATGAACAAGACAGTTACTCTTTGTGCTAGTCAGTTTTCTAGCTAAATGGACTCACCCTTGATCCTGTAGCACCTTGTCCATGATGCGCTGCACAGCGATTACCACCTTGCCCAAAAATCGACTCATTGTGGGTCGACTCTTTGAGAATTTGTCTTTGATTTCCAGTTCTACCAGGTCTGTAATGTAGGCTTCCAGAGTGAAAGTCTGCACACAAAGAAACCACAGATGCAATGGTTTATCATGTGAAATTACATATCAATACAAAACTTGCGACAAGCTCAAACTGGTGAGAACATTCACAAAGTCCATAGAATATGTGGACAATATATAAAAAAACTGGCAATGAGAGCAAATTGGTGAGAACATTTAACAAAGTCCATTGAAAATGCAGACAATAATATCCTTTAAAAAAAAAAAAAAAAAAAAAAAAAAAAGGAAGCCCTCATTTTTTACATGATGACAATATTATAAAGACAGCAAAAAAAAAAAAAAAAAATAGAAAAGGAGGAGAGCGATTGACAGATGCATTTCTGTGCTCCTATCCACTCTCACTCTCAGGTTCTAACATTTAAAGCTAACAGGAGCCTTCACAAACAAAAACGTCAGTTTTTTTATTTGCGCATTTTAAAACAATGCCAATATGATATCCATTCTCACTCTCTGGTTCTAACATTTAAACCTAGCGGGATCCTTGGCAAACATAAAATATCTGTTTTATTCGCACATTTTAAAACAATGCTTAAATGAGACTGATGCAGCGCATTTTCCTTTCCCTTTTGTGATTACTATGACTCTCCATCTATCCCCCCAGTAAAAACTTTAATCCTTGATTTTGCTTAAAAACCAAGCCACCATCACCTTTCCTTTTTTCCTTCCTAGATGTCATGATTCTAAATATTCTGGAGTCCATCTCTCCCCCCCAGTAACAACTTTAATCCTTGATTTTGCTTAGAAACCAAGCCACCATCATTTTTCCTTTTTCCTCCCAGATGTCATGATTCTGAATATTCTGGTAGTCTATACAATAAACTGCAAGTTACAAACATCATTAAAGTTGTCACAATTTTAATTACCACAACTTTTTATGTTTATTTGATTGCAGTGTCTAACCACACATTCCAGAAAGCATGCAATATCAAATTCAACTATTTCTCACTTTATAGATCCAGTATACAAGAGAATGATCATGTGTCACACAAAAAAGAATCAGAAAACTCATTACAACTTCTGACAACTGCATAGTATTTGACCTGAAAAACTGCTCGTTCATAATGTAAAATAACAGAATGTTCGAAGGCTTGTGGCGACATGCCACACTGACCTACCTCACTGTCCCAGACTGGATTGGTGGTACTTGGGCAGACAGAGGATCGAAGTTCTCGATGGTGGTGGGGCTTCGGGGGATGAGACTTGCTAGGCACCACAGTCAACTTCACGTAAGGATCAGGGTTTGAAAAACATGCCTTTCTTTAAATTGCAGGCTTCTAGATCTGTACACACACATACACAAATGGAAACATTCAATCCCTCCAAATTACATCAAAGAGAAATCATACCAGCATAGTAATAACAAAACATGAAAGTCATCTTTGGGGTACAAACGGATCTGGCAACATCTTCCTACAGATTTATGGTAAGTACTACATCTGTGATTTTGTCATGCACACACAAAATTGCTAATCTTATATATGAGCAGAACTATCCATACACACCATAATTTCTTTTCATTTTTAAGCAGACCACACATAGAAACAGACGTACAATTTTCTGCTGATAATTGGAACAGTCACACATCAATTATTAATTTACATTACTGAATGGTACAGGCTATTGTAACACAATCCCCTCTCTGCCTGCCTGTGTGCGTGCATGCACGCACATGCATGCATGCGTTAGTGCATGTGTGTGTGTGTGTGTGTGTGTGTGTGTGCAGGGCTTCCATTAGTAGACATGCATATGTAAATGACCCTAAAAACTGGCAGACGGAACAAAACTTTGGGGCCAGAGGTCTGTGAGATGCACCAACCAATGTTAACTGACCTGGACCAATCTCTTTGCAAGTCTAGTTGATCAGTTTTTATACTGCATTTGAGTTTCGTCTAAAAGTCTGAATTCCACTTCCAGCTTTAACTCCCTTTAGAGGAATGCTGAACACATGTATACACTTGTGCATGCATCTGTGTGTGTTAGTTGTTTGTGTTTAAATGAGTGCTTGTATAACAGGCAAAGTGGGTGTTTTCATTCAACCATGTTGTTTAAAGCCCCGCCAACCACAGGGGGGCCATATATCAACACTGTTGTGTCATCTTGTCAGCTTCAATTCCTTGCATAGCTGTTAAAGCAAACAAATGTGTGTTTGAATTCTAAGGAAGCCATTTGTGGGATCATGAACACGCGCATATGTGTAGGTGTGTGTGTGCATGCTTGCATGTTTGTGAGGAGGTATATTTGTGTCTGAGAAAAGTGCAGCAAGTAAGCTCGACAGATGATAGTTTCAAAGATATATCGGGAGGCCTAAGGTGATGATGATGATTGAGGTGGTGACACTAGGAGGGATAAGGGACAAGAGCAGTTTGAAAGAAAGCCATTGTGCCTTGACTAGGTCATAATCTGTGTGAAATCCACTATCATCTTTTGTGATTTTTTTTTTTTTTTCTTTAGCATTTTGAGCTTTCTATTAATGATTAAGCCTATATTAATTATCAGTACACATTCTTATTTGAAACCTTCTAATGCAGTTTTTCAGAAATGCTGACGAATCAGGTCTTTATTTTTTTTTTGCCGACCTCCTCCCCACCCCATCCCCCGTCCCTTCCTGGAAATACAAGAATGTCATGGTTGCACCCTGGGGTTCATGTTTTGAAAATGACCTCAATACAAGGAAGATCCATGAAGCTTTTCACTTCCCTCAACTGATATGCCAAAAATTACAGCTTTACACAGACAGAATGAGATGAAGAGGGGGAAATGGTGGTTGAGGACTCTAAGAGCATAGGACACTGTCTGCAGATTTATTCTCCAAACGTAATAACCTTTTTTGTCTTTCCCTCTTTCACAATTCTGAACTGTACTTACAAAAGGGATTTTACTAACAGAAGACTCAACAAAGACAAATGTAGGTGTGTGCAGTCTGCGTTTTAATTTCTTTTTAGATGATATCTTCTTACACAAAGATGAAAGAAAGAAAGGAAAACATTAGAACATGCACAAATCCTACGCATTTCCTTCCAAAATGTAATTAATAGTTCATAATTCAACTTTCAGAAACTTCAGAAAAAGGGGGGATTGTGCAGGGTGAATAAGGAGGTAGGGGAAAACAGAGAAGGGAGAGAATGGCATAGCAAAACTGTGAGAGACACACACAAAGCAACATCTCCTCTGGTACTCAATAAAAGGTCGGTGTAAGCCTGACTTAAGATATATGGTTCTGCATTGTATGGTAATGTGGCTCATAACAATGGCACAACCTGAAAAGCAGCCCATCCCACCTTGATTTATATGCAGCCAAAACAATTCCAACTCTGCAGCATTCACCCACTACCCATTCACCCACTGCACCTCCTAACCTATGACAGCAACAAAAGGTTCTAAGCCACTGTCTGATGCAATTTCCATTTACTTGTAAACGACCTGCACCTGCTCCCTTGCGTTTAAATTCAATCAACAGGCCAGGGTGGATGGGTAGTTTGGCAGATGAAGAACTTGAATAACAACCCTACCCTGATGTGTGTAATGAAAAAGTGAGAACATTTTACCAGCAGGGAAGAAAAGAGGAAGGAGGTGACTGAGAAAGTGGAAAGAAGAATCCAAACGAAAGTTTGTCAGAGAATGGCTGAAGAATACGTAAGATCATTCATGTACATTCATGACATCAAATACATGCATTTTCAATCTTTTCAACTTGACATACAGTGAAAAACTTTTAGTGAATAATCCAAAATGAAAACTTAAAAAAAACTGACCATATTAGCTGAAAATAAAATGAGGCAGCAAACAGTAAACAATAAACAAGTAGTGTAACTCTTGCTCCCATAAGAAAACCTAACACAGAGTAACTTTTATTCAAGACTGGCACAGCCTTTTAAACTTGAATAAAGTCAGACAAACACAAAGACGAACAATCTAATAGTGGGGGGAAAAAACAAGCGCAGACCAACAACCCCTCTGTAATCACAGTAATGACTTGGCAAAGATTTTGAACTTGGGGAAGGTGGGGGGGGAGGGGTGGAGATGAACATTTCATGCAATGAACAGTCAAAGATGAACATATCATGCAATGAACATGTCTCAACTGTGTTTTGAGGTCTATTTTCAGGGAGTGTAATCACTGATTTCAAGACAAACCATCCTACATGTTTCGAAGACAAATTTCATTAGGGATCAAGTTAAAACAAACTGAGTGTCATTTAGAACAACAAAGAGTCAACAAAAAAAGAAAGTTAGAAGACTTCTGGGAACAGGAAATTTCAAGCATTTAGCAATCTGGTCTCCAGGAAAAGAAAAACTACTTCAACAACAATAACAACAACAAAAAAAAAAAAAAAAAAAAAAAAAAAAGGGGGGGGGGGGGGGTGGGGGGGGGGTGGGGGGGGAGAGGGGGGGTTTGCGGTGGGAGTGGATACAAGTGTGGTAGCTACTTTTTGGCTACGAAAAACTGAGAAACATTTCACAGAAGTTATTTTTCATTTGAGGATGCTAGTACAGACAGCTTAAAAAATACACCACCACCTACTTGAGTATTTCTTTCAAGCCTCATTCTCAATTATGTATAACTTCCAGGAAGAGCAGCCTCTCCTTTTCCAGACTCAATCATGCACATCTTCAGAGTGAAAATAAATAAATTGCTTTGAAAACCAACATCGAGTCACTGAATTTTTTTTTGCAGGAATCTTACAAAGTCTTAATTTAAACCCATGTCACAAATAAGTCAGCTGTGTCCTAATCCCAGAAGAAGAAAAGTGCTTTTTTATCCAGACATTTCAAGTCAGTGCTGCTCTGTCTGAGGACTGGTATGGCTGTACAACAAACAAAATTTACATAATTACCTGATATATTGATGCGAAACAACACTTGTGCCTCTTCAGACTTCTCCATTGTTCCATCCTCCAGGAAGCTGGTTCTCTGCAAAGAACAACGTAATCCATCAATTCAGTTTGTTTTTTTTTTTTTTTGTTTTTTTACCCCTGATCCACTCACAGAGAATGATCAATCTGTGCTCTGTACAACACCCCAAATTGAAGAGACAGAAAGAAGAGAGCAAACACAAGCCAAGGCAAACTATTCCTTTATCACTTGACAATGAATTGGTACAGATTATTTGAAGGGAAGAAAAAGGAGGGGGTGGGGAGAGGCCGAGATGGAAGGAAAGACAGCAAGCAGAGAAGAGGATGAATGGAGGAGAAAGAAGAGGGTGGGGAGGCAGGAGGGGAATGAAGAAAAGGTGTTCAGATGCAGATATATATATATATATATATGCCAGCTATGCTGCTAAAAGAGATGACTCCATGAGAACAGAAATAATAGAAGATATTCTACATTAAATTAAAGAAGCTTCATGCTTGTCAAACGTGACACAAAACAAATAAAACCTGTGTGTAAACAATGTCACAAAATTAGAATGAACTATGTAGAAACAAAGCGCGGTGGTGCTAGTGGCAGATAAAAGCAATACTATACTACCTCTTGTCATTCACAAATATATACTTTGCCTCAAATTCTCTTCTCAGCTACTCACTGTGTGTGGGGATGCTTTCCACTATTATTTCTGATAATTTGTCTCATCATGCACCACCTTGTGATACATCTTAGTTAAACGCTTCACAAAGAAGTACAGGCACACAAATAATGACAAATTCTGATACCTATATCAAATATAGTGAAAGCCCTCTATAAAGATCCCTATACTCCCTCCCCTTGAAGGCAATGCTTTTCCTAAAAATGTTAACTTTGTCATAAAAAGTCTAATAACTGGTTTGTCTCCCTGACTGTAACTGAAATGTCCAAACTCTGACGTCATCATATTTTAAGACTCACTTTTCTCTATCATACCTAATTGTCATTCAAAAGTAAAAAGTCCTATTTTAATCATGTTCTTTTAATTTAAGTGAGGAAATCAAAAAAGCAGGGATGATCTAAGAATTAGCATAAACAGAGTTTACATGAAATGCTCATGTGTATTTATTCATATTAGGAACATATCACTAGGTAAAATCTAAAGCCAATGTGACTAACTATTGACATGTAAAATGCAATTCAATTATGCAATTGAATAAAATTCATATTATGTAAATTAAATTCATATTAGAAACATATAACTAAGTAAAATCTAAAGATAATATGGCAAACTCTTGTCATGTAAAACTTAATTCAATTATGTAAATTAATTAATTCGACATGGCTTATGAAGTCACCAAAATTAAACACTATGACATGAAGTGCATGTGATGAATGCTCACCTGAAATTCTGTAAGAGCTATATCTACAATTCTGGAATTCACTTTGTTCTAAAAAAAAAAAAAAAAAAAATCTTCAAATTATTAGCAGGAAGCATGGACACACAAACAGGTATCCCTCTCCAATTTTTTTTTTTTTTAAATGGGAGTATCAAATACCACAAAGCCATCAAAACATAAATAACCTTGACATAATGGCTTGTGCCAACACCCCTAGTAGAATCACTCCAGTACAGCTGCAAAAAAAAAGAATGCCTGATCCAGAGTTCTTAACTGGCATGCAATTCTACTGTTCAACTTACCTGTGTTTTACAATCATTCACACACTGAGTCTGAAATACTTGCCTTACACTTGACACTTACCCCAGCAGCTACTTCTTTAATATTTCAGCACAGTACACATCAAGAACATGCAGAGCAGAACTTCCATGGTTCTTTTTTATTTTCATACAACCATGCCTTTCAAAGTGTCAATAAACAAGTGCATCAAACCATCAAGCGGCACATCGGACCAAATCAAAATCTGCTGAAATCAGTCACAAAAAGAAAGTTATGTTGGTATGGCCAAGGAAAAAGATCCCAAAGGCCTTGTTGAAACAATCGTCCAGGGAATTGCAGGAGACAGACGGGAAGACAGTTAAAAAAAAAAAAAAAGAAAGAAGAAAAAAAAAAAAAGAAAAAAAAAAAAAAAAAAAAGCATGGACTGACAACACTGCAGAATGGACAGGGAAGCAGTTGCAGAGACTTCAAGTCTGGGCACATGACTGACAGCTGTAGACAGAGGCAAAGTGGTGAACTGTTTCAGTGTGGCACCCCAATGAGTCCACAAAGCTGAGAGAGAAAGAGAGAGAGAGAGGAGCTGAGGAGAGAGAGAGAGAGAGAGAGAGAGAGAGAGAGAGAGAGAGAGAGAGAGAGAGAGAGAGAGAGAGAGAGAGAGAGAGAGAGAGAGAGAGAGAGAGAGAGAGAGAGACCTCTTACATTTCTTGGAAGGAAAAAAATAGCAAGTGAATAAACATTATATGAACCCACATCTACTGTTAATGTCAAAGTGAAAGACTTAGAAACCTCAAACTGTTTGGTCTTACCATATTTTTTTCTATAATGAATAGAACATTCTATCAACAATCTAAAACAGAACATAATTAGAGGTATGTTCTACAGCTTGTTATGTCCACTATTTCTATACTGAATTCTTTGAAAATGGCTCTGACTTTGTGTTTCTCTTCTTTTTTTTTCATTAAAAATTATGGTTCTATTACCTATGAATAAGTATGATTCTACTACAGAAATTGACAGTTTCCCAATCAGATTGTGATTTTATCATAAGCAAATAAATAAATGAATAAAAACAGTGGAAATCATCATTTCTGTTTAAACAATATATTCACTAGGCATTACTTGTTCTCTAGAAACTGGGTTCACATCAAAGAGACTCAATATTTTTCTCTCTTGTCTACTGTTCATAAATTCCACACTTTATTTCAACACAATTTCTTGGATCAACTACCAGTTCCAAATTCAGAAGTCGACCAGATCAACTTCGCAATCTATTTCTTTATACTGAAAATGATGTGATAAAACAGCCTAAAAATATCTGAAAATAGCATTAAACTACCCTCTATTCTTGAACACTCACACTGTTTTAACTAGCACAACTTCTTTTCTCTGACTTGTTTCGACCTACTTATTTCAGTAAAAATATCATAGTTCAATCATGTCCGTATGCTTTAAATATCAACATTCAGAGCTGAACAAAACTGATTTTGCACACTAACATAATGTCAGGAGACAAACAGGGGGAAAGAAGTAAGGGAGGGTGAATGTGTAGTAGCAAATCTACATCAGCAGGCATAATTTTCAATTTGCGTGCTCAAAGTATACAGGAAACATTTTTTTTTAATTTTAAAAAAAAAAAAAGATCATTTCATTCATAGCCTTTAATTTCTCAGTATAAATTACAGAAATGTATTTAGATTTAAATATATGTCTAAATGTCCTTTCCACAGTTTAAAACTAACATAGCTTTCAATTCCTCCTCCTCCTCCTCCCCCCCCCCCCCCCCCCCCCCCCCCCTTTGATGCAACTCTTCTGTGAACAATTCTGGAAAGTTCCACAATATTATAAATCTCTGCATACAACAAAACTGTACATAAAATGACAGAAATACAGAGAAGAAGCGAGCAAAAGAAAAGGAAATGGAGCAGAAGAAAGAAGTAAGGGGAGGCAGGTGGCGATTGGAGTAGGGGAGGGGAGAGGGAGAATATGGGGAAGGGATGGGGGAAGGGGGAAGAGGGAAAGGGGGTGGGGGATGAGCAGCAAGACTTGTACAAAAACACCTGCAGTGATTCTGTCTTAATTCCAAAACATTCTACATCTCAGTCAGACTTCTTACATGCTTGCATTGTTGGCTTAATTAATGCCAGTCCTACTGTCTCCAACATTTTTTTTTTTCAAAGAAAAAAATAAATAAGACCATTAAAGACTGGATGATTATCCACCGGACAGAACACACTATAGTTTGTGAACAGCATTTCAATAAGAACGTAAGACCAGTTCAGCTGTTGGATTTGAATCCCCATCCTCCCAAGGCTACAAGTCATCTACTAGATACACTTACCTGCATTATCTATCGATAAAAACTAGAACAGAAGAAACATAATGGATCAGTCCCAAAAGAGTTCCATACCAAATAAACTGCCAAAGCAATGTTGCAAAACAAAACGAGACCATACCCATAAACTTTATGCCTAATGTGACACCAATAAAACTGCCGAAAGCTAGAAGACTTATAGCCAAAATGTGACAGGACACAAAGGAAACACAAAGTTTATGATTGTTCGCCTAGCGTGTTCAACATAAAAAATCATTTCCCCACAGGAAACATGAAAGCAACATTTCAGTGGTCACATGAAGAACAACACACTGTTTAACTAAAGTGCCCATTGCGGGAAGAGTGAAGAAGAGATTCTCCTGCTTCTATTGTAGAACCCCATATCCTTTAAAAATTACAGTAACTTTCATACACTCGAATACTTGGAAAGGGGAATTTTTAACTTTTAAGTGGAAAGATATTATTCTTACAAGTATTAGGTTAAACTAATTTCAAATTTAAAACTTCATGAAAATGAAAATGAAATGAAAGACTCTGAAGTCTGATACATATTTCAATTATTTGGGACACAACTCTAGTTTCTGCAACAAAAAAAAACAGTTTCCATACAAAAGATATTAAGTCCATCTCTTTCACATATGTATGAAAGTTCTTGTATGAGAAAAAGTGAATCAAAAGTGACTGATGACGCATATCTGAACATTAGATAACATACAGAAAGTTCTGAAAACTGCCAAAAGAAGAGTTAAATGCAAAGTAAAAATCACTGCAGTATACTGGCAGATGATTGTACCCCAGTGTTGACCTCTTTCTAGTAAGTATGTGCACGAGTGTGTCTTGCATGTGTTTTCTCTGTGTATGCGCATGCATGAAGAATATATGTAGACATATCATCACATCTGTGTGCACACGCATGAAGAACACATAGTTAAATCATCCACATTTTCTTTTTTTTAATACTTAAACATGCAGAAGCCATGACTCTTTCAGACTTTCTTCACAATGACAGCAAATATATAGCCCTGCTAAACTGACAGTACTGAGTGACAAACTCGCAAACTGCAACCCAGGAATGAATAAAAGGAAATGGCCAATTCAGTTCTGTTCCACTTGGAAGAATTGTTTCGTTGTCTATATATTTGTTCCATACAGTACTGAGCCCATATCATCACCCTAACAGTATATAAGGTTTCAACATATTGCTGAAGTACATGGTGCAAAGCAAGCATGATGCATGCCATGCCAGCTGTCATTAACTCGCACTACAAGAGAGATGGGGAAGTCAGGAAGAGGAGGATGAAGTGGTGGAAGAAGGAACTGAAGGAATCCATTGTGTGTCTAAGCGTGTCTGTTTCTACACATGCATGTGACTGTAGGGAGAAGGGCTACATAAACGTGTGTACATTTGTGTGCACCTGCATGCATGCATGTATTTGTGTGCAAGTGCATGTCTTAGCAGGAAACCATGAATGGTGTGTGTATGTGTGTGTGTATGTGATCGATGAGTGGTGTGTGTGTGTGTATGTGTGTGTGTGTGTGTGTGTGTGTGTGTGTGTGTGCGTGTGTGTGTATGTGTGTGTACCTCCTTAAAACAGAATATATGGAATTCCACCAACAACGGTAACAAATCACATGACAACAAATTTTTACCAGTGTGATACTTACCACAACAACAGAATTCTGTCAGTGTAATATGACAAAAACTTTGCAATGAAATTGTGAAAGCAAAAAGTCTGCTTGTATGCTGGCATACATACAAATGCATTGTTGACTTATATACCACGGCATGCTCCATACAGGTATGCACACATTGCACACAGACACACACACACACACATGCACGCACGCACATGCGCACGCGCGCACACGCACGCGCGCACACACACGCACGCACACACACGCATTCACTCACACACACACACACACGCATTCACTCACACACACACACACACACACACACACACACACACAATGAGTGAACAGGAGTTGTAAACTACATGTATATCAACTGTAAACAGCACAGCAATGGACTATGCAAGGAGAGTATGATTCCGCTGGCTGGCTTGTCACATGTGCAGCGCCTCTCATCCACAGTGGTTTGAATAATCAATTACCTCTAACTTCTCTAATCTGGACAGCACTCACACTTGGAAACCTCAATTCTGATAATACTGGCTACTGAAGATCAAGTGTATCTAACTGCAGGCTGATGTACTCGGTTTTGACATGATCCACAAAGAAAAACTCTCCTAAGCAATACAGACACCATTTTAAAACAAGCAGAAGCAGAAAATCATGTGGAGTTAAAATGTACACAGAAAAAGAAAAAAGTGTGTGTGTGTGTGTGTGTGTGTGTGTGTGTGTGTGTGTGTGTGTGTGTGTGTGTGTGTTGAAAAATACTGAATGCAGTGCTAGAAATCCCCAACTGATCTGATAATTGTAGTTATCCTGAGGACAAGAAGCTTTTTTTCAAAGTACTCTAGTACTTGTTCCCTTACATAATTTGTGTTTCCTATGTATGGTAATAACATAACTAAAGTCATGCCATGAAAAACACAACAAAAATAATTTGTAAGCAGTATTATGGGAAAACAGTACTTAATTAAATGGATCCAAAGTGAGAAAGAATCGAAACATTCACATAAGTTTAACAAGTTTACATTTATCATTTCCACATTGTCCAAGTTGTCTTTTTTAACACATCTTGTCTCAGTAATTCAGTACTTACTGAGTTCAAATTTTGACAACACAACAAAAACAACAACACACAGACGCAGACACAGGCACACACACACACACACACACACACACAGTCCTGGGCAGGGGGGAAAGTCCTGGGCAGGGGGGAGGTGTAGTGGAGGTGAAAAAGTGAAAGGGGGGGGGAGGAAGAAAGTACAAATGGTCTGCACTGAAGCTCACTGTTTATCAATCGTCCTTTCACTGACACAGTCAAAAAAATTGAATGCACAATGGACTAGCAGAGAAAGCACTTCCACTTTGTCAGCCAGAAGGTTTAGTTGTCATGAACAATCAGACCGGTATTTCAAGCCATGAAAAGGGCATCAGGAATGTACTGAATTTACAGCAAAGATCTTGCTGCATGGCACAGCTTCTGAAGAAAGCAACAAACCTTTCTCAATGGAAAAGTTAAAATTGCGTAAGTTGGGTCTCCCTTTGGTTTTGTGCTGTTTTTAATTTACTTTCTTCCTCACACAGGTCAGGAACCATTCATTCATTCATTCAATCAAGAAGGGCTTTACATCTAGCTTCATTGGATAAGATGTTGATCTGTGACTGGTCATACACTTGTTCTGCGAAGTAAGTTAAAATGTTCTATTACTCAACCCACAGATCACAACCCATTCCACCCCTTGTTCTCCTACCATACCCTCTGCCATCCATTCCACTCCCCTTGTCCCCAATTTTTACTGGCACATGAAAATACTCATGAATTTCATTTGTGGATACAAAAATGCTTTCATTTCAATGATGTGAAACATTCACGCTGACATGTTGATAACATCTGTACCTTGTACACACCCTATGATTACAATGAACATCAAATTCAATACATAAAATACACACTACAGTACAGTACAGAACATTCAAGTCAAACAACACTAACACTATGGCAGCAGCAAAACTTTTTTCTACTAAAATAGAAAACAAATATAAAGTAAACAAAATGAATCATATATATAAAATACAGACAGCGCTTTAAAGGCAGTTAAGCCAGCAAATCACAACCTGACACATTAAAAAAAAAACATCATTTTCCTACCTGCCCAGTGTCACTGGCCTTCTTGATGGAAACAATGGGGCTGGTTGCCACTGCTTCATTTGCTGACCCTTTGAAGTACTTGAAACACACATGGGTGACATCTTTTTCCAGTAAGTGAATTATGTCCCCAAAATCCCAAGTGATCTGTCCTGTTGGGCCACCACTGGCACCACGCACCTTACTTTCAAGAAACTTGGAGTCGTCCCTCTCATCTGCAAAGAATGAACAAGGTCTAATTCAATTCAGCAAGAGGGAAGGGAAGGACGGAGTGGGAGGGGAACAAAAATGAAAGAAAAAGCTGTAACAGGCACACTGTGAAACAGTTTTGAAGTTTCAGATTACCACTTACAGGCAGGCAATTATACAGAAAAACAACAATGTTAACAACAACAACAACAACAACAGCACAATTAACATCAAGAACTGTAATCTCAGAATCGTTTACTAAAACTAGTTCAACTGCACAACAAAGCCTACTTTGGAATGGAGGATCAACAATCACCATCAATTAAAATACACACACACAAACATATGTACAGAACACACACACACACACACACACACACACACACACACACACACACACACAACTGCATTGCTAATTCAATAATCAGCATAAACGGTGACGGTGGCTCCTTAATTTTTTTATGATCCTATTTTCAAACCTTTCATTGCCAACAATTCCCAAGCTGCAAGCAGCTGACAGCCAACTGTGCAGCCTACGAGAAAGCTACATACATCTTGAAGCCAATACAAGACAATATACTTTATAAACTCTTGAATTAAATTCAAATAATGCAACAAACAAACAAACAAAATCAAACAAAAACTGAATCACAGCATGTTCGTGGTGCCAATCGGCAACTGTGGCATGATTCTGACTGCTGCTGTAGCACTGAACCTTTTCTTTTTAATTGAACTTTTTTTTTTTAATATTTGAAGTCTACAGATTTTAACAGCATTTCAATTCCCATGGCCAATTTTTTTTCTTGCACTGTTATGTTAGGAACGTAGAATAAAAGGTTCCTACTAATCCTAGATGATACTGAAAAGACAATGTTACAAAGTCAGTTGACTGGGACTGATAGAAATAGAAGATGAAAGAATAAAAAAGAATGAAACTGATGTATTGGGACAAAGCGAAAGAAATCAAGCAAGACAAAGGGAGAGAAAGACAATGAGAGGGTGGGTATTCAGGCAAAGAAAAAGAGACAGAAACTGAGACAAACAAACAACAAAACATTCATTTATAAACAGAGTGCATCTACCTGCTTAATTCATAAATCAAAGTACAAACTTTCATTTTACCTGCCAGATACAAGCCGATCCAATCCTGGGCACCAACATCCTCCTTGATATCCCATGACACGACCACTCTTGAAGTCTGACCATGTCCAACCTTGCATTCACGGCGATCAACACTCAATGCTGACCAGCTCTGAGGTGTGCTGAGGTTGAGATTTGAATCACTGTGTTGCTTCGTTCACGAATACCACATGGGCAAAGATTCTGACAGTTCTGATCTAGCAGATTGGTTCCTTGGCAGGGACAAGTCATCAATGGAGCTATAGTCCGAATTGGACCTGTTTGCCTTTGCTCTCACCATACTTTGTATTACATGTTAACCACTCCTGTTTTCTTTCCTCTTTCGATGGTAGTTTATCCAGCTGTTTTCATCTGATGGATCTACACACAAAAAATAAGAGTCTGTCAGTGATGTTACATAATACTACTCTGTCAAATAAAACAATATCAAATTATGTAGAAAAATATCTCTGGGTTTTTTTTTTTTTTCAACCACTCCATCCTAATGTATGAACACCTGTAACAAAATGAATATAAATTACCAGAGAACCTTTTTTTTTTTAACTGACTGAATGAATAGTAACACCCCCCCCCCCCCCCTTTTTTTTTTTTTTTATCAGGCTAGCTGTCCTCCCGTCAGAGCTACTGAGGTATTAGACAGCTGGTCTTTCAAAAATATTGTGAAACGAACCCTCTGTGCACAGTGAAACTGAAAGAGAGAATGCTAAGGAGACGGAATGGAAAGGAGTGTCAGTTTATGTAAGCCTGTATCATGTATGTTGTAATGAATGCATTTCACCCTCTGTGTGTGCGTGCATGCATGTGCGTGCACACACAACAGAGAGAGAGAGACACAGAAAGAAGAGAGAGAAAGAAAGAGAGAGAAAGATAAACTAGGCACTACAGGAATTAAGAAGCAATAAAGTTCAAAATGACACTGGTGGGTTAAAGTTATTACACCCTTTTACCCCTAAACTGCCGCAAAAACTCTAAGGAAGCAAGATGTTCAATTTGTTAAGATATTATACCCCTTTACCCTTTCATTTTTGAAATCTTTTCTTTGCTTATCAGTATTACACTGTCATGGAGCAAATTATGCTATTTTCACAAACTTAAACAAAATGGGGACACACCTCTCTGATTTCACAGAGTAATTTACTGTTTGTGATATAGGTTGATGTTAATCCAAAATCTATTAGCAG